>VZQC01012421.1:921595-1085101 GCA_009823505.1 Rhizomys pruinosus
TGGTGGAGTTCTTAGCATCCCATAAGTAAACAATCATATCATCAGCAAAAATGGATAGCTTGACTTCTTTTCCGATTAGAACTCCTTTAATTTCCTTTTCTTGTCTTATTGCCCTAGCAAGGGTTTCAAGCACTATATTGAAGAGGAATTGTGACAGGGGGCAGCCTTGCCGAGTTCCTACCCTTAAAGGGAATGCTGCTGTCGTTTCCCCATTTAGGATGATATTGGCTGTGGGTTTCCTGTATATGGCTTTGATTTCATTAAGGAATGATCCCTCCAATCCAATTCCCTCTAGGGCTTTAAACATGAAGGGATGTTGAATTTTGTCAAAGGCTTTCTCTGCGTCAATTGAGATGATGGTGTGGCTTTTGTCTTTCAGTCCATTTATATGCTTGATGATATTTATTGATTTTCATATGTTGAACCATCCCTGCATCTCTGGTATGAATCCAACTTGGTCATGATGGATGATCATCTTGTTGTGGGTCTGTATGCGATATGCCAGTATCCTGTTTAGATTTTTGGCATATGTGTTCATTAGAGAGATGGGTCTATAGTTCTTTTTGGTTGCATCTTTGCCTGGTTTTGGTATTAGTGTGATGCCGGATTCATAGAAGGAATCTGGGAGAACTCCCTCTGATTGTATCCTTCTAAACAACTTGAGTAGTAATGGTTGTAGGTCTTTTTGAAATATTTTATAGAATTCTGCTGTGAAACCATCTGGGCCTGGGCATTTTTTGGTTGGGAGGCTGCTAGTTACATCATCAATTTCTTCATATATTATTGGACTATTTAAGCTGTCGATCTCTTCTTGGTTCAGCTTTGGTGATTCCCAGGATTTCAGATATTCATCCATTTCTTCTAGGTTTTCAAATTTAGTAGAGTATAGGTTTTTGAAGTAATCCCTTATGGTTTTCTGGATCTTTTCATTGTCTTTTGTGATATTTCCCCTTTCATCAGAGATTCTATTGATTCGGAGTTGTTCCTTTTTTCTTTTAGTTAACTGGGCTAGAAGTTTGTCTATATTATTTATTCTCTCAAAGAACCAACTTTTGGATTCATTGATTTTTTTTGTATGATTTTCTTTGTTTCTATTTCATTGATCTCTGCTCTGATTTTTGTTATTTCTTCTTGTCTTCTGCATTTAGGGTTCATTTGTTGTTCTCTCTCAAGTACTTTAAGCTGTTGTGTTAGATCATTCACTTGTGCTCTTTCTGTTTTTCTAATGTAGGCACTTAGAGCTATAAACTTCCCTCTTAGGACTGCCTTTAAAGTGTCCCATAGGTTTTGCTGTGTTGTATTATAATTGTCATTCAGTTCCAGGAATGTTTTTATTTCTTTCTTTATTTCTGCCCTGACCCATTCATTATTCAGGAGAGTGTTGTTTAGTCTCCAGGTGTTCTTGTACGGTGTAAGGCTTATCCTGGTTTTGATATTGAGTTGTATTGCACTGTGGTCTGAGAGAATGCATGAGATTATTTCAATCTTTTTGTATTTGTTGAGTTTTTCCTTGTGTCCCAGTATATGGTCTATTTTGAAGAATGTTCCATGGGGTGCTGAGTAGAAAGTGTATTCTCTGGTGTTTGGGTGAAATATTCGATAGATGTCTGTGAGGTCCATTTGGTGTATTGTATCATTCAGTTCAGATGTCTCTTTGTTTATCCTTTGTCCTGTTGATCTGTCTAAAGGACTTATTGATGTATTGAAGTCCCCTACTATTAGTGTGCTGGGGTTAATTTGAGCCTTGAAAACCTGAAGAGTTGTCTTTACAAAGTTTGGTGCTCTGGTGTTTGGTGCATATATATTCATGATTGTGAGATCTTCATCGTTAATTGTTCCTTTAATAAAGATGTAGTGGCCCTCTTTGTCTCTTTTGATTTCTTTTGCTTTGAAGTCTATTTTGTCTGATACTAGAATAGCAACACTTGCTTTCTTTTTGGTACCATTTGCTTGGAATATCTTCTTCCATCCCTTCACTTTAAGTTGATGCCTGTCCTTAAAATTGAGATGGGTTTCTTGTAGACAGCATATAGATGGATTTTGTTTCCTAATCCATTCTCCCAGTCTATGCTTTTTGATTGGAGATTTCAGCCCATTATTATTTAAGGTTATAATTGAAAGATGGATGTTGCTTCCTTTCACCTTATTATCCATTTGTACTTTTAGTCTCTGATTCGACTCCTATGATTATGTTTTTATTATTTTCTTTTCCTAGGTGCTTGAGGATAGTTGCTCCTCTCTTCTGCCCTTTGAATTGCTTCAAGTATTTTCTGGAGAGTTGGTTTTCCAGAAATGTATTCTATCGACTTGCTTATGTCATGGAAGATTTTTCTCTCTCCTTCAACTGTAATTGACATTTTTGCTGGGTAAATTATTCCGGGTTGGCATCCATAGTCCTTTAACACTGGAAATGCTTTGCTCCATGTTCTTCTTGCTTTTGTGGTTTGCGGTGAGAAGTCAGTTTTGATTCTGATGGGTTTCCCTTTGTATGTTACTTATTTGTCTCTTGTGAACTTCAGAATTTTATCTTTATTTTGGGCATCTAGCATCTTGACTATGATATGGCGTGGGGAGTTTCTTTTCTGATCTTGTCTATTTGGAGTCCTATGTGCTTCTTGTATTTGAATGTGTTTGTCTATTTTTAGTTTGGGAAATTTTCATCTATTATTGTGTTGAAGATATGCTCAATACTATTCTCTTGAGATTCTTCTCCTTCCTCTATTCCTATGATGCAGAGATTTGATCTTTTCATAGTGTCTCATATTTCCTGGTTGTTCCACTTTTGTGTATTTTTAAATTTTTCATAATCTTTGAGTTTTTTAGTTGCTCTGTGTTATCTTCCAGATCTGATAATCTTTGCTCAGCTTCCTCCATTCTTCTTGATTGGGTGAGTGTTCTATTTCCTTTTTCATTTCATCCTGTGATTTCTTTAATATATCCATTTCCTTTTTGAGTTTCTCAATCTCTTCTTCGTGCTCCTTACTTCGTTGGTTGGCTTCCTTTTTCAGCATTTCTACTTCCTTAAGGTGTTTTTCTTTTTCTCTCTCTAGTTCTTTCTGGAGTTTGTCAATCCCTTCCTTTAGTTCTCTGAATTCTTCTTTATGTTCTTTAATTTCTCTGCATTGGTCTGCAATTATTCCTCTAATTCTGTTTCTGGGGTCACCTCCAAGGGGATCCCATTGTACCTATCTCCTACAGGGTTGGTAGAGCTTGGTGTGGAATTATCCTGCACCTTTCCCATGTTGTCCCTTCATCGTGTCCCTGGCATTTGGATTTCCGTTTTGTGATTCAAATCACAAATGCCTTTTCAGTGTGTTGAAGCCTGAAAGCTTGTTTTGTTTTGCTTACCTCCTTCTTATGCTTTTTTTTTCTTCCTCTCCCCCTCCTTGTTTATGGAGTGTTGACTTGTCTAGGTTTTCAGGCTTTCACTTTTGTTTATAGATTGGATATTGGAAGTCTAAGTCACTCTTCCTTTCCTGTTCTGAGAGTTCTCCTAATCCAATCCACTGGATATTCTCTCTTCCTTAATTCCAATTGTTGGCAGGGGCAGGGGGAGATGCCTGGCTTAGCCTGCGCCCTGGCACCTGGGTCAGGCACCAGAGTCAGACCCAAGCTCAGGACCCCTTCCGGCTGCGAGGGGGAAAGGGTGACCTGCCGGGCTTAGGGCTCCAACCTAGCCCCCGCCAGCCACCAGGCCCTCTGCCACAGACCAGAAAATCAATTGTCCAGCACCACAAAAGTCACTCTGTCCTAAGCTTTTACATGCCTGGAGCTGTGTTGTGCTGATCCATTTGTTCCTATCAGGTCTGGAACCTGAGTCCGAACACATGACCCGACTGCCGTACCTGAGTCCTATTGTGGTTACATTCTTTAAAGGAGGTAATCTATGGCTATGGTAAGAGACAAGGCTAAGAATTTTCATCTACTCACTTCATCATTATATTTAGCTTATGTGTGAATGAAATAATGGGGTTTATGAGGCTCAAGTAAAAATAAGTCAAAATAGTCAAAGTTATTTTTCTAGACACAAGTCCTTAAAGACGTTCCTTGTGGTACATACAGGACAGATGTACTATTTTAATATCTACTTTCTTTATAGGTCATTCTCCAGGTATCTGCAAAATTTCTTGACATCCTTCTCAGCAAGAAACATAAATGTGGTCTAGTAGGAGGGGAGGAGCCCTTTTCCTTTCCCATGTACACTTTTCCTTTTTCTATATTTCCAGTCTGCTTTACTATTAAGATTTTATTCATACTCTAAATGAAATTAATGATATATCAAGAGTCAGGGCATAAACATCAATTATCAGAAATTATTGCAAAGTGACATGTCAAAAAAGAAAAACAATAATTCTTAATATATGAAAAAATAAATGAAAATCTGTGAGGAAATAAAGCTCATCACTTAGTCTGTAATCTATTTGTAAAATAGCAACATCATAGAAATCATGTTATACTTCAAGCATGGAACACTCTTCATAATGAAACCCCAGAACATTTTATACATTGGCATCGATATATAAACACATTTTGATCAGTATTTCAGCAGATAAGCACCTACTGAGAAAAATCTTAAAGTAATGCTATTTTCTTCTTGTATGCATGTGGATATTCTGGGATGCATTTCATGGTAGAAGAGTGAAATTCTGAAAAGATTAAAAAAAAAAAACAGCTTAATGTGTATGTTTTTTCCAGTAAATAGAGTTCTAAGGAAAATTGATTCATCCTCAGAAATACTGCAGAATTAAAAAAAAATAAAATCCTGAGGACCCATGCTGTCTTTTAAGTGGGTATCCCTCCTTCATACATGCTTATGTAAAATGCAGGGCACAGGTTTGACTGGTGCTGGCTGTTAAGATCCTCATTAGCGTTATTTTCTGAAGCAGTTACACTAAGTTGTGAAACAACTGATTTACAGGAGAAGGGTTTACTCTTAAGTGCACACAAAAGAGATTCCATTTCATTACTTAAGAACAGTCATTTATTTAGAATTAGAGCTATCTTTGCTCTTCATGCTGCTAAGCACTTTAAGTGTCTCTTTTCCATATCCAGTTCACCTGCAAGCATATATAAGCAAATGCATAAACCCTTATAATGGAGCTGAAAACCATGACTCTTTAAATTTTATTTTATTGTTTTTTAGTGTGAAGAACTGACTCCAAAGCTTTGCACATGCTTGGCAGGCACTCTACAACTAAGCTCTTCCCCAGTCCACATGCAAATATTTACCAGAAATTCTTCATTGCTAAAACTCATCCTGTTCATAAGTGTATTGCTTTACCTTTAATCAAATTTTCCACAGAATATGTAACTAATAAAGAAACAAGCAAGTCCATTATCAATTTTAAAACTTATCCTCTATCACTTCATGGCACAAATGGCTTTGGTTGATAAAAATGGAAGAATAGCTTACTGAGTTGAAGCAGAACCCCTCAATAAGAATTGTTCACATGAGATCATATTTCTAGGCTATTTCATTGGCAGGAGTTTGACTTATTCAAATCCTGATATAATTGTTTCAAAAACTAAATTAAAATTAAATCATCCATTATCATATAGAAGGATTAAGTCTTAAATTGGATTTCTGAGTTTAAGATGAAAAAATTAAGCTAACCTCCAAAATGGCTTAAAATTGAACTTTATCTTGTGCTATGGAACAAAAGCTTTAAAAGATTTATAGAATGAGCCCAAGGCAAAAATCCTTTAAAGTGGTAGAGTAATACAAATGACAGTTTTATAACCAAATATACTATTCTTCTCTTTGACCTAATATTGCTGTGAACTATGGCACAAGAAAAATTCTTCAGTTGAACTCACTTCTGTTAAAATGGTAATTCTTTGTAGGTTAAATACAGAGTTCTAGGATAAATGCTAGAATCAAAGACAAATGATCACACAATATAAACAGCTTACATGCTTCATTTAGAGATATAATTATATGACTGTTGGATTTGCAGCCGGGTAGGATTTTTATCCTCATGAAGCATGCAAAGAACCTTCCAGCAGTATGAAACTTAGCCAATGGTGTTGAAGCTTCCAGGTCAGTACCAGCTTGATTGCTCCGCTTTCAATGGTGTAAGTATGCTGTATCTTTAGGAGTAGAGTCTTACTGCCATGTGCTGGAAGATAACCAAGGCATAATACAATGGCATAGCCTGTAATGTTTGGTGATCTACGGGATGCCATTGGCCAACAACTCCAAAAGAGAATGTTCATGCCTGGCACAGGACATTGCTTACCTTGACGTCTATACTAGGAATGTTGATAGCCTGTTAAAGAATAACTTTATTTTAGAAAACTTCTACAGTAATACATATCCACATTACTTTTTCAAATGCTCTTTAGTGGTAGATCCTTCCCTGTGTTTGTTCCTCAATCCAATCCACCCATCTTGACTCTACTTATCTGTTTCTGCTCTATTATTCTCTTTTACCTCTTTATACTACTCTTTATTCTATCTTTCGTCCCTTGAAAGTCCCACCATGTGCCTTAAAAGTATTGTGACCTGTAGGGGTATTCCAAATGAAAGACACATACATAAGATTTAAGCTTGACACCTTGAATCCAACATATACAAGAAAAACATGCCATGTTTGACATTCTAGGTCTTGAGTTACCTGATTTAAAATAATTTTTTCTAAATCTATCCACCTGTGAAATACATAATTTCATTTTTCTTAACTAAAGAATATTTCATTATGTAAATGTACCACATTTTCCTCCTCAATTCAGTTGATGGATGTGTAGGTCATTTTCATTTCTTGGCTATGGCAAATAAAGCATTAATGAGCATGGGTGCAAAGGTGTCTCTCCAATAAGATACAGAGTTATTTAAGTATATACCTTATAAGAGTGATATTTCAGGATAATGTGGTAGAGTTGGTTTTAGAGTTTTGATAAATCTCCACACTGATTTCCATAGTGACTACACCAGTCTGCATTGTCACCAGCAGTGAAAAAAAAAGTTTATTTTCCCCAAACCTCCACTAGAATTTCTCATCATCTTATTTTTTTTTTTTCAGGGGGGAGTGGTCTTAGCTACTCTGACTGGGGTAAGATGAAATGTCAAAGTGTGTTTTCATTTGAATTTCCCTGAGATGGTTAAAGATTTTAAATGTTAAAACTATTTTATTTTTCTTTTTAATTTTATTTATTTATTTATTTTGTATGTGTATGAATGTACTGTCTGCATGTAGGTTTGTGCACCCATGTCGTGCAATGCCGCGGAGGTCAGAAGAGGGTCTCGGATTCCCCTGGAACTGGAGTTCTCCTGGAATTGGAGTTTCAGACGGTTCTCAGCCGCCATGTGGGTGCTGGGGATAGAACCCGGGTCCTCTGTAAGAGCGGTCGTCGCTCTTAACCGCTAGGCCATATCTCCAGCCCCAAAACTATTTTAAATTATTTATGTGCATGAGTATTTTGCCTGCATGCATGTAAATGTATCTGTGTCCTACAAAGCCCATGGATACCAGAAGAGGATTACAGATTCTTGAAACTGGAATTACACCTTTTCTTATCCCCCATCTCGTTGCTGGGAACTGAACCCAGGTCTTCTACAAGAGCTGTCACTGCTCTTAACCACTGAGACCTCACTCTGATCCAGATGTGGAATATTCTGGAAAGTGTTTCTCTGTCAGTTGTAGTTCATCTATTGAGATCTCTCTGTTTAGGTCCATGCCATATTTTTTTTTTAATATTTTTTTTTAATTTTATTTATTTTTGTATATGTATATATGTACTGTCTGCATGCAAGCTTGTGCACCCGTGTCGTGCAATGCCGCGGAGGTCAGAAGAGGGTGTCGGATTCCCCTGGAACTGGAGTTCTCCTGGAATTGGAGTTTCAGACGGTTCTCGGCCGCCATGTGGGTGCTGGGGATCGAACCCGGGTCCTCTGCAAGAGCGGTCGGCGCTCTTAACCGCTAGGCCATCTCTCCAGCCCATGCCATATTTTTAAAGTCAGTTTTCTGCTTTCTTGATGCTTAGTTTTTTTAATGTTTTGAGTAATTTTAGATACTAACTTTATGTCAGTTGTACAGCTACTTAAGGCTTTCCTAATTCTGTTAATTGCCTTTTCAGTGAAATGATGGTGTCCTTTGCTATACAGAAGCCTTTTAACTTTCATGAGTTCCCTTTTACTATTTGTTGGTCTTAATTCTTTGGCATCCAGTTCTGAAAGCCCTTTCTTATTCTAATATGTTCAACTGTATTATGTATTGTTTTTTCTCTACAAGCTACAATAAATGAGCCTTCAAGGAGATGTTTACTGGTACAATGAATATATGAAAAACAGGGGAGTAATCGTTTTGTTATTGGACTTTAAAATAAAACCCATACTTGGCACTGACAATGGTACCAAGAACCTTTGGCTAGCTAGATCAAAGACCCTACCGGAGAAGCTACTATTTTTCTGCTGAATGGACATAGTACTAAACTCCTAATGATATATTATTATACCCATAGACTAGATCATCTCTCAGTCATTATCATAGAAGCTTCTTTTTTGCAATAGGTGATTAGCACAGAACTTTGCAACTAATCAAGGTACAGAGAATAAAAGATTGCAGAATCTTCAGGTCTGAATGGGAAATGGATATCATACACATTTTCCCCAAGGGTCAGAATCATTGCTAAAGTGTGGGTAGAAAGACTGAATGCTCCAGAGGCGGTAGACTAAAACAAGGAAACTGTATTTTCCAGGCAACAAGGGCTTGCACACATATTAACTCACAAAGGTGTGACAACATAAAAAAAATGATGTGTACTATTTCAAGCCAAACAAAATTCCCAGGATGGAGAGAGGGGCTGGGTATGATGCCCCATTCCTAGATGAGGATGTATTGGTATCTGATATCTCCTGAGGAAGAGGGTGTGTCTATTTTCTTTAAGAGTGGTAGATTGATGATGTTTTAGTGGATGGAAACACACACAACAGCTATGGGCAGCTTAATTTCAACCTGATGGGTGAATAATTAAGGGGGGGGGGTCTTAGAGAAGCCCGGAGGGGTAGGTTTGATTATAATATTATTTTCTAATAAATTCTCAAAAAAACTAATTAAAATTAAAAAATTTAAATAAAAATGATGTGGGGCTGGAGAGATGGCCCAGTGATTAAGAGCTCAGACTGCTCTTGCAGAGGACCCGGGTTCAATTTCCAGCACCCACCTTCTTTCAGCTGGGTGTGGTGTGCACACCTTTAATCCTAGCACTCAGGAGGCAGAGGCAGGTGGATCTCTGTGAGTTCAAGATCAGCCTGGTCTGCAGAGTCAGTTCCAGGCCAGCTGGGGCTATCGGGAGACCTTGTATCAAAAAAAAGATATAATAAAAAGATAAAAAGTGTTCGGTACCTCTGTCCACACTTATCCCTTTGTCATTGCTCACTCTACTCTGTCATAAACTGTATGTCTTACACCGTACAAAACTAATATTTTGTTAAAAGAGGTATATTTCCTTCTAATCAGGTGAAGCAGAAATGAACCTCTTCTTCTTACAGCCACATCACTGGCTGTTCTGTCCTCCCTGGGTCACAGAGCGTTCTTGGGCAGCACTTCTTAGTTTTACTGACCAATAACATCCAACAAGTTTAGGAACAATCTGTGAAGAGTGGAAGCTTCTATGGATCTATCTACAATTTAGAGATTATATATATTTCTTTGCATAAACCCCAAAACAGTGTTCTGCATCAACTGAAAAAATTTTCACTGGTATCATATTAGACACAATACTGGAATATAGAGAAAAGGGAGCTGGGTAAAGATCCCACAAGGGACAAGAGAGACAAGTTATTTTTAATGGTCATATCATTTTATAATTGTAGATTTGACTTCTGACTCAGGCTTCCAAAGTAGGCTGCATACAGTTGTGTTCTCCAGCACCTCCACGACAAAGAGCTGAACAAGGTAAATTCTTTCCATTTTTAATAAAATATGTAATTTTCATTATGTATATTCTTATATGTTTGTGTTGAGATTTGTGTACATGAGTACAGTAGTCTGTGCATCAAGAAGATTTTAAATCCCTAGAGCTAGAGTTACAAGCTATTGTTAAGTGTCCAAAGTGAGTGATAGGAATTGAACTCAGGTCCTTTCCAAGATCAATACACATTCTTAACAGCAGAGACACCTTTCCAGCCCCCACAAGTCAATTGATTTACCATTATAGAACATAAATGGGCACTCCTCCTCATTAATGTTATTTTTTGGAAAGTGAGCATTGATTTTCTAACTTGGACTTTTATTTCATGATTAAGGAGGAAAAATTATGAATTATTTCCTGATAATCCAAATTCAAATAGCATTATATACTCAATATATATTTATATGGACATGAATACAATATGCTGTGGGAAAATGCAAATGTTCAAACCATTTAAAATATGTATATATTATTTATTTTGTACAAAGGAGCTAAGCAATCTGTATTTTAACAAGAAGCTCACATGATTCTAAACTAGTACATTCAATTGAAGACCTTAGGGGAAATTGAGTGAAATACCTATAAACTAGCAGATACTCTTACATATTAAACTGAAATGTGCAAGTTTGTTCCTGAATATATTTGATACAATAATTGAATGTAAATTACAAGGTATGAGTTGGGGCTTGAAATGTACAAATGAATCATGTTAAAGTGAATGTTCTGACTGCATATCAATATTTATGCAAATACTTTCACCTCAAACATTTCAAAACATAACCTCATATTCATATGCAGTGATGCTCTCAAATTATTTGTGAATAAATTGGTAACTGAATGTACAGTAGACCCAACAGAGAATGCACATGTGTTTATAGGCCCCTTCATTGAGACAAACTGAAATCAAATCATTATGAGGGTAGATTTTAGACAAGATCACATACACAAGTATTAATTAGCAAGTGAAGTAATGAGAATTGAAAATATACCCAGTCTTTTTCAATAGGGTTAACTGTTGGCCCATTGAAAGTTAAAGTGAAATTGTTTGGTAAAATCTTGGATTGAAATATTTGACTTTACTTACAAAGGCTCAGGAGTAACCACTAAACTATAAAACAAAATTAAGAAGAAAATGTGTGAAACTTCATGGAGCCATGAGAGTGGCTGAAGAGAACAGAAATTAATTTCATGGCTAAAAGAATCTCTCTGTTATTTACACCATTTGCATAGCTTGTTCGGTTAAGGACACTACTTGTTTTATTTTATTTATTTATTTATTTATTTATTTATTTATTTATTTATTTATGTGTATGAATGTATTGTCTGCTTGTAGGTTTGTGCACCCGTGTCGTGCAATGCCGCGGAGGTCAGAAGAGGGTGTCAGATTCCCCTGGAAATGGGAGTTCTCCTGGAATTGGAGTTACAGACGGTTCTCAGCCACCATGTGCTAGGGATTGAACCTGGGTCCTCTGCAAGAGCAGTCGGCGATCTTAACTGCTAGGCCATCTCTCCAGCCTAGGACACTAGTGTATAATCTGTCATGTGTGACAGAAACAAGCCATCAATTGATATTGAATTAATATTAAACTTTCAAAATCTCCTTTATTAAAATCCCATACAAAAGAGGAAGAATCATGGTAAGTGGGCTTAAAAGATGACTCAGTAGATAAAATGCTTACCTTGAGGACATGTGGATCAGACTTCAGATATGAAGAAAGAACCTGATGGCCAGGCAGGTATGGCAGTCAGGCTGTACATCATCCCAGAGCTCAAGGTGGCAGTTCCCTGTAGAAAGCTGTTTAGGAATATTAAACAGAATTGGTGAACTGCAGGTTCTGGGAAAGATCCTGACTCAATCAATAAAACTGCAAAGTGGTGGAGGAAGACACCCTATGCCAACTTTGGGCTTCTGCATGCACATACTAACATACATACCACACATGTGAGTACACAAACCTGTGACCAGGCATACAAACTATATATGCACACCACACACACACACACACACACACACACATATATATAATATATATGATATCATTATATTATTTACTTAATATATAATATATACATATATTCAAAGAAAATGAGAGTTTAGTAAACACAGAACGAAGCAAATCTGTAATTACAATATCCGACATTATCAACAGTAAGGAAATATTTATACATGCTTTGAACCCCAGATGTATTCTATATTAGCTACAATATTTGTGATTACTTTTTCCTTTTACACATTGATTTTCTTATTATTTGATAATTTCAGATCTGTGTACAGTGTATCTTGATTTGACTTTATCCACCCTTACTTCTCCCAATCTAGTATCTTCTATGAAATCCCTTCATGTCACACGCCCAACTTCATGTCTTCCACCTGTCACTCAATCATTTATTTATTTTATTCATTCACTCATTAATTCCCTTATTCATGTATGTGTGTGGTCATCTAATGGGGTATGGGGAACTTTTTAGTGGTCACAACCCCAGAGAAAAATGATAGTTTTCCCTAGAAACCATTGATAGCCAATATCCAATCAGCTAGAGGTTGGGCTTCAAGAAAGCCTACCCCATCCATAGGATTATAATAGGGGCTGAAGATATGGATCAATTGTTAAATGGCTAATCTTGAAATCATAAGGAACAGAATTTGATCACTAGATCCCACAAAGAAAAACAGCAGGGATAGCAACATATACTTGAAACCCCAGAGTTGTGGAGGAAGAGACAGGCAGATTTCCTATGGCTTGTTGTCTATACTTTGGTGACTATTGGAAACTTAAAAGCTTGTGAGAAGAACTGTCTCACAAAAATGATGGAAGAGTGAGGAATGGCAGCACATGTCCTTTAGAACTCACATGCATTTGCTGATATAGAGAAAAAACAAACCTACTAGGATTACCTACCTAAAAATAATATGTATAACAGTAATATTAAAGAAAAATGGGCTTCGGACTGAGGTCTAACCTTATAAAATCTGTTCTATCAATACATCAATCCTATATAAAATGTAGCAAATTCTCATTTAAGCACACTTGTTAAGTCCCATAGCTAGGAGGAAGTGGATAAGAAGCTTCATTCCCACTGAAGGCAATTAAAGCATCAGACAGCTGCAAGGAGGGGCAGAGACAGTCTCTTTCAAACATGGGATTCCTTCTAGGCTAACCAGGCTTCAGTGGATGGACACACAATGAAGGATATCTTGAGACACAAATTAGACTCTGTAAGCCATACATATACATATATATGCATTGTAGATGTGTATATATATTCACATTTATAATATAGTAACATAGACATATACACATACATATACATTTATGTATATGCATATGTTATGTTAAACTTGGTGTGGAAATAAAGGGAGTTGCATGAAGGGAGGGGAATCTAGATACCATCAAATTATACTGTGTGAAAACTGCAAATTTTCAGGCTGGAGAGATGGCCTAGAGGTTAAGAGCGCCGACCGTCCTTACAGAGGACCCGGGTTCGATCCCCAGCACCCACATGGCGGCTGAGAACCGTCTGAAACTCTAGTTCCAGGAGAACTCCAGTTCCAGGGGAATCCGACACCCTCTTCTGACCTCCGTGGCATTGCACGACACGGGTGCACAAACTTGCATGCAGACAGTACATTCATACACATACAGAAATAAATAAAATAAAAAAAAAATAAAAAAAAGAAAACTGCAAATTTTCAATAAGTACAGAGTACTTGTTAGTTTTACTATAGTAAAACGAAAAAACAAAGATATAAAATATAAAAAAGAAAATGAAATAAATCTAAATATTTTTATTCAAATCAAATTTTAGCGAAAACGTTTTTAAATCTAAGCATCAGAAAAAAATTAATTTACACAAGAGTCTTATGTGATATTCAGAGTATAAACTCAGAAATGCATTATTTTTTACCTCTGTCTTCTTCTTAAACCTGCATGAACTTGACAATTCAAGGTTTTCTGATGTCTCATTTCTCCATTTGTTTAACTTAAGTGACAATAATGTGAACCTAGTTTTTTAATAGTGAGGGCCAAACAAGATTGAATTCCTAGCACATGGAATATAATCTGAAAACTTTATACATGTGACATGCATAAACTCACACAGATATAACAAATAAGGCTTTAAGAAAGAAAATGTGCTAGATGAGTAATCTTCTCAAGAGTACAGATTCCAAATTTCAAAATCAAGGTTTTTCTACATTACATTTTTGGAAAATGGCAAATAAAAAACAATTTATTCAATAGTTTCACCATTATAATAAATGTTTTTTTTTTATATTTTCATCATGCTTCTCTGTTTGTGCTTATTATCTGATTAATTAAATGCTACACAAATTCAGCAGTCAAACACAAGAAGCTGAGAGCTGAGGATGTAAGCATCACACATAAGCTCAGATTTCCTGATTTAAAACCATGATCAGGGACTAGATGTGAGCCTTCAGGGGCATCCCAGCTACTCATTTGTCCTAAGTCAGAGGGTCACACTGTTCTATCTTGAAACTCCCTATTGTTTTCTTGAAACTTCCACTCTTTTCTATTCAGATGTGCAAGAAAGCTTCCTAAGTGACAAATATGTCACATCTGCTTCACTGTGTGTATTCACTGAGTCTTCTGGCTTTGTTTATTTTTGTTTATATCTAGTAGTTGTTACACTATTCATGTACCTTTGCCCTTTACCTCACTCCATCTTGCTCGTTAAAATCAACAGTCACTTTAGTATTATATTTGGTTCTGAACAGAGAGTAATCCCTTCCACAGTTCCCATGTCTAGTAGTCAATTAAAGAAAGCAGTTTTACCGGTTTTATAAGAGATTACCTCTACAATAGTTGTCTCCAATTTACAGTTGGGGAACGACCTCATCATCGTCATATTTCTCCTTGTTCTAGGGCTATGCACTCAGGCAAAATATATTAATACAGGAGCTCTGACATCAGCAATGGATTGTTCTACCAGGTGGATGTTGGCCAGGGGATCCAAGGCCCCACAAAAGGTAAGGGCTCCTTGCCTCTAAGTTGGGATACCTACAGGAGGAGAGGCAATAAGACCCTGCTGCCTAAGACCTGACGTTAACATGGGAGGGATGTATTGAGACCACACATGCAAGTGTACAGATGGCCTCTGGAATGCCAGAGAGTGTTACCAAAGGCCACTAAACCAATAAAGCAAATATGGGTCTCCCTGAGTCAAGCAAGACTCCACCGTCAGCACCAGCTATACCTCACCTGCCTGGAAATACTGTGCAGCAGAGGCAGCCATGTGCCTGTATATCCCAAATCTAATTGGCTATTGGCTCTCCCCTTGGAGAAATAACCCATGTCTGATGCCACAAGCTTACATCCTCTACAGGTTAGGAGATGTTATAAGCCACAGTAAGACCCTGTCATATTTAACAGGGGGGAAAATTGTAATTCATGGATTAACATATCCAAACATGTGTCTATGCTAAAGTAACCTACCATAACTATTAGTGCTGCTTAAATACCTGTATATCTAATTGCTTGTTCTTCATTAGTAGGATTGAAAGGTTATTCCTGGACAAACTGTCAGCCCATGAAAGGAAACAGCCAGAATTGACCAGAGTCCAAGTCAACAGCTCCAGAGAGAGTGGACTGTTTTACCTCTCATCCACCTGTGCCCCTTTTCTAAGCCTAGGGAACAACCTGCGGAAGAGGGGCGTGGTAGAATGTAAGGGCTGTGATTGGGGTGAATGGTGAAACTACAGCAATGTAGTCTGGACACTCATTTGATCAACTTGATTGAACAAACAACCTGTCACCCCCCACTGGATGGTGGGGCTGTAGGTGTTTGGGCACAACAGCCTGCAGATAGATTTTGCATGAAGGATGCTTGTACTCATGGATTATCACTTATAGCTAAAAATGAAAAAAAAAAACTGAGAGAAAGATGCAGGACAGTTATGGCAGAATGCATGATCTGGAATGGGGTGGGAAGGGAAATAAGCCTGAACTGAATTGGAAAAAATGTATGAAATGCACAAAGCATCAATAAAAACTAATTTAAAAAAAATAAAATAAAAAAATAAAATAGCAACACCTGCTTTCTTTTTGGTACAAAAAAAAATAAATAAAAAAAAAAATCAACAGTCACTATAATCTGTCATTTTATTGTTAACCACTGCTTTCTTCTCCAATATGTTGTTCAATTTTTTGCTAACATAATACCTCCTATATTTAAAAATAAATTTTTTTACTTTTACTTCCTCTGTATAATCTTAGTTTTTCATTTTCTTTGTGACAAACTTCCACTGTCTTCTCCTAGAATTTTCATTGTTTCTTTCATATTGAAATTTTTCTCCTGTTGCTTTTAGTCTGCCTTATTTTTCTGAAACTTGTTGTCAAGGCTACAAGAACCTCCAGCTTTGTAAATATGTGTCAGTTCTCAGTCTTTTCTTGCAATACAGGATCATTTACACAATTTATCCTTATGTTTTTTCAAAACCTTTATTGCCTTGGACTGGAGATGATATCCTGCCTGGCTTTACCTCCCTGCATCTTCCTTTACATTTTCTTTTCAGATTCGTATTCCAATATGAAAATATGAATATGGCTCACAACACATTGCACCACTCTTTCCCCTTCACTCTGAAAACATCATGAAGTTTGTGGGTTTTCAATATACTTTCTGGAGTCAGGACTCTGGTTTATTTCTAAGCACTGACTGACATCTTTACTGAGGGTGGAATTTGCAGTAAGGGGTCTCTTCTCATCCCCAATCCCAGAAGAATTCACACATTAATCTTTTAGTGCCATTGCTTCACTATTCATCAAAAGCTTCATGGAAGCAGACTTGAGCCATTTTTTCCACCTGTCATTCATCCAATTTCAGCAACTCATTTCTTGAATTGGAACAATTTCTCATTCCCTTGAACATGCTTCCCCTGCAAGTTTTAGCAACCACAAGCTATATTCTGGAGCACCATAGCAACCTGCTAACTAATATTCTAACGAATATTCCAAAAAGTGTTACTTGCTTCTTGCTTCCCTCTGACTTCATGTTGCCATCATGTCACTACAGTTTTATTCAGGCTGTAGTGGTAGATTACAACATCAGGATAAAAACTGCCAGTAAGCCGGGTGTGGTGGTGGTGGTGGTGCAGGCCTTTAATCCTAGCACTTGGGAGGCAGAGGCAGGTGGATCTCTGTGAGTTCAAAGCTAGCCTGGTCTACAGAGTGAGTTCCATGCCAGCTGGGGCTACAGGGAGACCTTGTCTCAAAAAGACCAAAACAACAACAACAACAACAATAAAAAAAAAAACCAAAAAACTGCCACTAAAAAGATTTGACACACGGGGCTGGAGAGATGGCTCAGCAATTAAGAGCACCGACTGCTCTTGCAGAGGATTGGGGTTCCCAGCACTCACATGGCAGCTAAGAACCATCTTTAACTCCTAAGTTCCAGGGTAATCCAACACCCTCTTCTGACCTCAGCAGCATTGCACGACGGGTGCACCAACCTACATGCAGAGAGTACATTCATACACGCAAAATAATAAATAAAAGATTTGACACACTGGATAACAGAATAAAATCAGAAATCATTATATGTATGATTCAGACAACTGATATCAAATAGATATATTAAAATAAGTAAGTAAATATACTAAATTATGAATGTCCTGCATTAATAAAAAACTATAATGAAGACTCATTTATTTTTGTAAAACAAACCAACAACACTAAGATTCTCTATTTGAAGAACTTTATAAAATCTTATATTACAACTATGGAATAATCCAAAGCCTTTTACAAAATGGAATATATCCCATTTTCCAAATATATATCTCATGCTGTAGGTTTCAATAAGGTGCTTCAAAATTTATGTTATTAAATCCTAAATTGGATATATTAGATGAAGTTGTGCTATAAATATGGGTTTTTGGATGAGTACATATTTTTCTCTTGGAGGTTAGCATGTTACATAATAAAGACATTGAATCTTGCAAACATATCTGTCACTTGACCTCTACCACCTAGTTTGTTTGGTGATAAAATGTGTCAACATTTAAATAGTAAAATATGCTAAAATGTGTATTCCTAGTAAAATTAAGTTCATATTCTTCAGAGTTTATGTGTATTCAAGGAATGGAATTAGATTCTCTTAGAGAATGAAAATTAGCTATCATTTATTTCAGGCAAAGAGGTAATCAACATGCTTAACTGGAGAAACTATTCACGACTTGAGATTCCCTAAACTGTTTTTGCACAAACATTCTCAAGGATTAAAACTAGGAACAACTGCTAAACTAATTTTTGAAAGAAATTATATTACACACAGTTTATGAGTATTCACCATGCATACTATACCTAAGCATCATGAATGCTATAGCTAAGTATCATGCTGTTAGGAAAACAACCCTAGAGCATCGTAAAGAATGGAAGGGAGACAGAACTCAGAAAAAGTGAAGTCATCAACTCATAAGTTTAATCTAAATACTTTCCAACATTCACACTCTTGAAAATAGGAAATGACTGTGCTTCTCTGGAGACATGCATTCCTAATTAAATTTTGCACACCCTCCATTGGCCTTCCCCCAAAGTAGACATTTTTCTTATCCACTAATGCATATTATGTTAGAAATCTCACCAGAGAGACACTTTCTTACAGAAAAATGAAAACGGTGAATAAATTAGACTTATATCACTTTTCTTTCTAATTCCTACTGGACTGCGCATTATATTAACTATTGATGCTACTGAGCTTTTCTGGAAAATCCTAACACACAATAAAAGCAGCTGTGCCAATTTTTTTCAAGAACTTATTGACTCAGTAAAAACTTATTCTGAAAGGCAGAAGAGCAGGTTTTCCTGAATTCTTGAGTGCCAATTTCATTAAAAGTTTGGAATAAATTATTTAAAAACCCATTTAATAGACTAAGGATGTCTGTTTTATTTCTTGCCAAACATTCCTAAGTAACCAGAGTATCTTTCAGCTTCTCCTCAAGTTCTCAGCTACCGTTGCCATCTCTTATTTTCAGCCAGCAGCTTCTTCACTCTGTGGATCCCTAAAATTTCAAGTTGTGTTCCTACCCTGACATCATGAGCTTCCAGAACAAAATGAACATTTACCTTTCACCTATCTGTAGAAACTCTACCAATTTCCTGGTGTGCATTTAAGCCTCGCCATAATCCTGAATGTTCTACATCCTTTTCACAAACAAAGAAACACAAGGAGATTTTTCTAAGCAAAACCTTCAGTTTTCTTCATTAAAAGAAATAGTCTGCCAACACATTATCGTTTAATATAATATGTCCAAGCTATTTGAGAACTTAGAAAGTATAACAAAAATAAGTATGAAGAAAAGAATAAATTACCTCAAAAGAAACTCAGTGCCTCAAGCAAAAGAAAGTCCTCTCATAGTTTAAAGCTCAATCTCTTATTAGCATACACACACACACACACACACACACACACACACACACACACCACAGACACACAGTATATTATTTCTCCAAATCTTCAGGTAGTCTCACTTTACAATATACTTTCTTATGAACATTTTAGTAAATCTTCTTAAGAACTCTGTCCCTACAATTTGCTCGTACCTACCAAATATTCACAGACTTTAAACTGAGACACAAATTAAACAGGCATAAAACTGGTTTCATGATTCAATAGCCCCTGAATTTCTTCCTTATCCAGATTCCTTTACAGTACAATCCCAAACATTGTGGTTCATGTCATCCAGTCTTATTTCTCTTGGTTTCCATCACAGTCTGTTTCACTATGTTTACATTTTCCTTTGCCTTTTTTTTTCCATTTTTTTGTTGATGTTTTGTGTATTTCATACATTGTTTCTCAATTCAGTTCAGGTATATTCCCATTTACCTTCCCCCCACCCTATCTCATCCCACTCCACACCATCCCAGACCATGCATTCTGCCATAACAGTCCTGCATCATTCTCTGTCTTAAATATTATCCATCTAAAATATGGATACATATACTTCACCCATATACAGTAATTACAGAGTCTGAGAATAATTGGTGGGTGGATTCTAGAGCCCGTTGAGAGATTCACATTATACCAACATAGTTGCTTTCAGATAAACAAATATATAACAATAATGTCATTCAGCTTAACTTTCATCTGGAGGATTTGGTGCTAGCATCCACAAATGAGGGACACCATTCTCTGTCTTTCTGGGACTGTGTTACTTTACTCAGCATAATGGCTTTGAGTTCCATCTATTTACCTGCAGAGTTCATAATGCTATCTTTCATTACCGCTGAATAGTACTCCATTGTGTAGATGTACCACATTCTTTTCATCCACTTGTCTGTTGAGGGGCATTTGGATTATTTCCAGCTCTTTGCTATTGTGAAGAGAGATGCAATAAACATGGACATGGACGTGCATGTATCTCTGCAGTAGGATGAGTCTTGTGGGTATATACCCAGGAGTGGTATGACTGGGTCAGGTGGTAAGCTCATTTTGAGTCTTTTAAGGGTTCTCCACACTGCTTTCCATAGTGGTTGTACAAGTTTACATTCCCACTAGCAGTGGATGGGTGTTCCCTTTTCCCCACAACCTCTCCAGCATCTGTTGTCTTTTGTTTTCTTGATCTTAGCTAGTCGTATTGGAATGAGATAATAACTGAGAGTGGTTTTAATTTGCATTTCCTTAATTATTAATGATGATGAACACTTTTGAAGATGTTTCTCAGCCATCTTTACTCCCTTACTGGTGAAGTCTGTTCAGCTCTTTACTCCATCTTTTGAGTAAGTCATTTGTCTTCTTACTTCTTTGTTTTTTGAGTAGTTTATATATTCTTGATGTCAATGCCCTGTCAGATGTATCACTGGTAAAGATTTCCTCCCACTCTGTGGGTTTTCTCTTCACCTCCTTGATTGTTTCTTTCGCTGTACAGAAGCTTTTGAGTTTCATGAGGTTCCATTTGTCGATTGTTGACCTTACTTCCTGTGCAGCTGCTGTCTGATTTAGAAAGTCTTTTCCTACACCTGTGGCTTGTAGGTTGTTACCAACATTTTCTTCTATCACCTTCAGGGTTTCGGGCTTCACAATGAGATTTTTGATACACTTGCACTAAATTTGAAAACCTAAGAGAAATGGATGAATATCCGAAATCCTGGGAACCAACAAAGCTCAACCAAGAAGATATTGACAATTTAAAAAGACCCATAATATTTGAGGAAATTAAAGACGCAAATAAAAACCTCCTAACTAAAAAAACCCTGGTCCAGATGGTTTCACGGCAGAATTCTATAAAACAATTAAAGTGGTCCTACAACCATTGCTACTCAAACTGTTTAGAAGGATACAAACAGAGGGAATTCTACCTAACTCCTTCTATGAAGCTAGCATCATTCTAATACCAAAACCAGGCAAAGATGCAAGCAGAAATGAAAGCTATAGACCCATCTCACTAATGAACACAGATGCAAAAATTCTCAACAAAATACTTGCAAATTGCATAGAGATCTACATTAAAAAGGTCATCCATCACGATCAAGTTGGATTCATACCAGAGATGCAGGGATGGTTCAATATATGTAAATCAATAAATATGAAAAACGTAAATGGACTGAAAGACAAAAACCACACCATCATCTCAATTGATGCAGAAAAAGCCTTTGACAAGATACAGCATCCTTCATGTTTAAAGCCCTAGAGGGAATAAGACTGAAAAGAACATTCCTCAACATGATCAAAGCCAAATATAGCAAACCCACTGCCAACATCATCCTAAATGGAGAAAAATTGAAATCATTTCCCTTAAAGGCGGGAACCGGCAAGGCTGCCCCCTATCACCACTCCTCTTCAACATAGTGCTTGAAACACTAGCTAGAGCAATAAGACAAGAGGAGGAAATTAAAGAATTACTAATTAGAAAAGAATTAGTTAAGCTATCCCTTTTTGCAGATAATGTTAGTTTACCTAAGGGATTCCAAAAACTCCACCAGAAAACTTCTAGAAATGATCAAGAGTTTTAGTAAAGTGTCAGGCTACAAAATTAACCTAGCAAAATCAGTAGCCTTTCTTTACACCAACAATAAACAAGTGGAGAAGGAATATAAGAACTTCTCACTTACAATAATATCAAAAATAATAAGATACCTGGGAACAAACCTAACCAAAGATACCAAAGGCCTGTACAACAAAAATTTTAAACCCTTGAAGAAGGGGATTGAAAATGACATCAAAAGATGTAAAGACCTCCCATGCTCATGGATTGGGAAAATTAATATAGTGAAAATGTGCATTTTACACAAATTGATATACAGATTCAGCACAATCCCAATTTAAATCGCTATGAGCTTCTTCACAGACTTGGAAAAAATCCTTAAATTCATATGGCAAAATAAAAGACACCGAATAGCTAAAGAAACCCTGAGTGTATCCCAGTTTGGAGGCAAGGAGCCTTTACCTTTTGTGGGGGCTTGGATCCCCTGGCCAACATCTCCTTGGTAGAATAATCCATTGCTGATGTCAGAGTTCCTGTATTAATATATTTTGCTTAAGTGCATAGCTTAAGGAGACTTTAGTATTATATTTGGTTCTGAATAGAGAGTAATCCTTTTCACAGTTCCTATGTCTATTAGTCAATTCAAGAAGGCAGTTTTACTGGTTTTATAAGAGATTACCTCTATAATAGTTGTCTCCAATTTACAATTGGATGCTCTGTTGGAGAACGAGACAACAGCTCCAGAGAAAATAGACCCTTTTGCTTCTCATCCACCTGTGCCCCTTTTTTTTATTGATGTTTTGTGTATTTCATACATCATTTTTCAATTCAGTTCAGGCATATATCCCCTTACCTTCCCCCCACCCCACCCCTACCCATCCCAGGTCATTCATTGTGACATAACTTTTCTGCATCTTTCTCTGTTTTTTTTTTTTTTGCTTTGTTTTCATTTTTTTTAACAATAGGTGATAATCTGTGAGTACAAGCATCCTTCATGTAAAACCAATTTGTGAGCAGCTAGGGAACAATCTGCAGGAGAGGGGGCCTGGTAGAATGTAAGGGCTGCAATTGGGGTGAATGGTGAAACTACAGCAATATAGCCTGGACACTCATTTGATCAACTTGATTGAACATACAAGACCCCCTGCTGGATGGTGGGACCAAGGGGCTGTGTGGGTTTGGGCACAACTGCTTTCAAATTAGTTTTACATAAAGGATGTTTGTACTCATAAATTATCACTTATTGTTAAAAAATGGAAAAAAAAACTGAGAGAAAGAAGCAGGATAGTTATGGCAGAATGCATGATCTGGGATGGGATGGGGTGGGGGAAGGGAAGAGGCAATATGCCTGAACTGAATTGGAAAATGATGTATGAAATACACAAAGCATCAATAAAAAAATAAATTAATTAAAAAAAGAAACCCTGAGTGAAAGATGCAATATGGGGGGGGGGGATTGCCCTACCAGACTTCAAACTATATTACACGGCCATAGTCATAAAGACAGCCTGGTACTGGC
Organism: Rhizomys pruinosus; assembly: GCA_009823505.1. Classification (NCBI taxonomy): domain Eukaryota; kingdom Metazoa; phylum Chordata; class Mammalia; order Rodentia; family Spalacidae; genus Rhizomys; species Rhizomys pruinosus. The sequence continues at coordinate 944,968 of VZQC01012421.1, forward strand.
ACAAAAACAGACCTGTTGACCAATGGAACAAAATTGAAGATCCAAAGATGAGCTCATACAATTTCAGCCACCTAATATTTGACAAACGGGCAAAAAACCCTCAGTGGAGGAAGGATGACATCTTCTTGCCAGCAATGGTGCTGGCAAAACTGGATCATCATTTGTAGAAGAATAAAATTAAACCTCTACCTCTCACCGTGTACAAAAATCAACTCCTTTTCCTTTTTACATTTGTGGATATTATTCTTTGTTTTTACATTTGTGGATATTATTCCCCCTGTATTGCATTTTTCACTCAGGGTTTCTTTAGCTATTCGGTGTCTTTTGTTTTTCCATATGAATTTAAATATTTTTTTCCAAGTCTGTGAAGAAGCTCATTCTTTTTATTCTCTAAGTGCCACCGAATAAAAATGATCTCTTTCCTTTTCCCAGAAGTACACCTTGGATCAATAGACCCAAAGGTTATGTAGGCCTGTCATTGAAGGGAAAAAAATGCCTTGGCTGGACTTAATACCTTTAAAATATATATCTCATATTTAATTTTGAACATCAATATCCAAATACCATTTCATCTATTACAAACACTACACAAAGCATTCTGGAGATAGTGATAAAAAAGAGAAAAACATTATGACTCCCCTTTTTTTTACACAGAAATTGATTCACTGAAGTATAGTGATGTCTACAGTGGAATGAACAGGGAGGAAATGTGTGACTGATGGTGAGAAGATAGAGTTTGTCAAAAAATCATTTTGGGGAATGAGAAAATAATTCTTGTTGTAGATTCTATTTAAATGATGTATCAGTGACAAATGTGTGCAGGTATGCATGTGTGTACGAATCTCTAACACCCATCTGTCCATCCATATTGAGAGAGAGAGAGAGAGAGAGAGAGAGAGAGAGAGAGAGAGAGAGAGAAGAGTTGATTCTTTGGCTCTTATGGCTACATAGGCTGAGCAATCTAAAGTTTTAGAGTCTGAAGGAGACCTGATGGTCTGAATTCTATGAGAGAGAGAGAGAGAGAGAGAGAGAGAGAGAGAGAGAGAGAGAGAGAAGTTGATTCTTTGGCTCTTATGGCTACATAGGCTGAGCAATCTAAAGGTTTACAGTCTGAAGGAGACCTGATGGTCTGAATTCTGAGAGAGAGAGAGAGAGAGAGAGAGAGAGAGAGAGAGAGAGATTCTTTGGCTCTTATGGCCGCATAGGCTGAGCAATCTAAAGGTTTACAGTCTGAAGGAGACCTGATGGTCTGAATTCTATTTTGGATATGAAGTTAGGAAGAAACAGCTGCTGCTCTCACAGCCCAAGCCCTACAAGCACAAGGTGAAAATTCATCTCTTGATGTAATTGTTATGTTTCTAGGCAGGACGACCTTCTTTACCAAGTCTATAGATTGAAATGTCAGTCTCACTCAGAAACACCCTTGAAGCCGTGTCCATAATAACACTGAAGCAAAACTTTTGGTATCTGTGACCCAGTCAAACTAAAAAAAATAAATTAACTGCCACAGAAGCTCTAGGTAATTAGATGCAATTTTTTACCAGTGGTAAAGAAACAAGAGGAGAGAGACCCAAGGTAGAGAAAAAACAAAGACAAGAATAAACCAGGAATATGAGAAACTCTTTGACAGGAAATAAAATTCACTGTCAGAGGGAGCTAAAGGAGGAACTTCATATTAAACACATGGAAATATTGCATTCATAAAAATAACTATGATGAACAGGCAAGTCTTCAGAAATAAACTTCTTTGTAAAGCAATTTTGTTATCTGTAGATTCAATCAACTCCAGACCCAAAATGTTTTGAAACAAATATTTGCTGTGGAGATGAGTGGTAGACTGTGGGAAAGCTTAGTTAGGTGGGTTGGATTCTAAGCCAATGGTACCTCCCTGGCCACACCTATAGGGTGGGGTGTAGTGACGAATTGAGTCATGATGGATATTTAAGTGGACATGTTGGAATAAAATCTCTCTGTGTTTGAACCTCAAACTCCCTACACGTGGTATGCTTTCCTGCACGGGCTTTCCACATGGGTAGTCCTAGGATTAAGTGGGCCTTGCCACAAATCCCAGCGGCGACCCCACAAATGGTGTCCGAACGTGGGGCAGAAGGAAACTTTCATAACTTAGGTATGCATACCCCTAAATCTTGCCTTTTTCTTCTCTCTCTCCTGATATCTGTTGTGGTGGAGCCGTCTTTCCTGCTGGTTTTGGTGAATGGCACAGTGGTCTGAGGGCATGTGGCTTTGTACATGTGGAGAGCCTGCCTCTGATTTGGTTCAGAGGGAGCATCCAGTGCCTACCAGGCATGTGCCTCCTGGCATGGTCACTCCTGCAGGCTATAAAAGCCAGTGACCTCAAGGCTGAATTTAATATTAAGCCTTAGCAGTTATGTTTGGCCTTAAAACAATTTTTCATAATTCTACAGGTCTGAAAAACTTTCTGGTTTTAAATTCCATTCCCCCAAAGAAAGACTCTTGCTGCAGGCTTCTCAAGTTCGGTTCCAATCTTGTTCATATGTAGATTTTCTCCCGGTAGCTCTCTTAGACCTGAGCACACTTCTTTCTGTTGTAAACTAAGGCTTTTCACAGAACCACCCTCCCCCAAGAGCAGACTCTTCCAGATAATTTCAAGCATTGGGACTTTTCTCTTAAGTTTTATATACAAAATCTGATTTTAGATAAAAGTGTGTTACTTTCTTGGCTTCTTATGGGTTTTCTCTAAATCTAACTCTTACCTAAAACCTGCTGGCTATTTGTCGATCCAAAGTTGGGATTTATTTTAGTTAACAGTAATTCAAATCCATTTCAGCATGTTTAACTTAAAGTGTAATATTTTTACTTAACCCCTGGGTACCCTAGATATGGTAGAATTAATTTTATCTTGCTCCTTTTAAATGTGTTTCACCTTAAAAAAATCTTCTCACAGAATTCTAGATCACACGTGGTCTGAGCTATGGCCTGGCGCCATAAGCCTGCCTGCTGTGCCTGCATACCAGCTGCCCCATTGAGCACATGGTATCTAAATCATGCCCACTAAAATTTGACTTTAGGTAACATTCTTTTGATTTCAGCATTTTGGAAACAAGATAAATGGATTTCTAGGAGAATTTACAGGCCTTGAAGTTCTAACAAAACAAACTTGCTCCTATAAATTGTCTTTTTTAAGGACCATTGGTAAAAGTCTCTTTAACAATGTAAATTGATATTTTGGTTCAATTTAAATGAGAAAATATTTGAATAAAACTGCTTTATGTTCCTTTAAGCCCATCTTCAAGCTGCATGTATGTGTGAGTGAATGTGAGTTCCCGCTTTTAATTCATTATAATCCTACTGGTTTAAATTTATTTAGCTAACTATAAACAAAATAGATTCAATTCATAAAAAAAGTTTGTTTTATACCCCTTAGTGTTAACAATTTTTAATTGGGTTTATAGTATGCATATTATTCAGTTTAACAATAGACTGTTGTTAATTATTAGTAATTGTTATTAATGGTTATAGTTATTTTTATTAAATATAATTAATAATAATTGATAAAAATTCAGTCTAATGGTAAATTGTTAGCTATTATTGACAATTATTCATAATAATTTTTAGTGATTGTTGTGACTAATAATGGTTAATACTAATTATTGATAATTAATAATATTTAATAATGGTTGTAATTGTGATTATGGATTATTATTATTCCAATGTCCTTAATAATAAGACATGATGGATTAGGCCTGTCTACTTTGGGGAATCCTCAATCTTTAGATTTGTAAATAATATAGGTAGAGTTTAGGCAATTAACCAGAAGGGATAGGATAGGGAAAAAATAGTAAACTTTAGGTGTAGTTCATTGAAGGCAAGTGGTTGCAAATGGGCCTAAGAGGTGGCATATGGATCTCAGCTGTTTCATGCATTACTAGGACACTTATTCTAATTATGTAAAAATAAACCTATAACAAATTATAAATTTTCATGTTTTTCATTGGACATCAAACAATATGACTTTCTTCCCTTACAAGTCAACCTAACAAATCTTTATTATGTATGTATGTATGTATGTATGTGCACATACACGTGTGTATGGATGTGTGTACTTGTGTTCTAAGTATATTATAATGTAACAGCCATGATACCAGTAAAAACATTGCCTCTGAGTTGGAACGTGGTCCTTCCTTCTCAAGACGCAAATATATATTAAACAGCCAGAACATAATTCAATTTCAACAAAGGTTATGGGTTATCTATTAAAAATTTAAAATAATGGATCTACACTGATACCTACTGGTTACGCCCTTTCAAATTCAAAAACAAAGATGCAACCAGGTTTTCATTGTATTAAAGTGTTAATAAGTTTTGGGGTATTTGGGAATAAAAAATAAAAGGTATAAAAATTTAAAAATAAAAAAAATTGAATTCCAATTAACATCATTGCGGAATTCGTGGCCGCCATTTTTAAATTTTTTGTGTGCATATAGGCTGGGCCTGCATTTTGTTCTGGTGTTGTGGGTGGCCAGTTGGTTTGGAAAAAGGCTCCCTTTGCGGACCACCAGCCTGAATAGCTGGTGTGAAATTCCTGTCCTGAGCTTGGGCAGGTGAAAAGTTTAGGCCAAGAGTGGGATACGTGTTTTGTTGTTCCAGGTTAAGGACCCGAGTAGGAAGATAGCTCTCTGGTCAGGTCACAGAAGTGATGACTGTCCTCTATGCAATGAGGCCAGTTCCCCACACTGTCCACAAAATGGGCACTGTGCGTCCCTTTCCCCTTAGCAGGACTGTGTTGCACCTGTTCGACAAAGGAAGCTTCCTAGAAGCTCCCCCCCACAAAAAAAAAATATCAAGATGGTTATGATGGTAACAACATCTCATTGGGCATATCTAGCCATTCTTTAATTAACTGATGGACATAAGAACTGTAAAAGAAAATTTTATTAAGAACTAGATATTGAAAAATCTGTAAAGCAGGTTTTCATGCCAGGCCTGGAGAAGGCTAAGAGCTTGGAGGAATATAGTTTTAAATGATAATACATTTGAACTAATTGGGAATCTAAAATGTTAATTGTTTTATTCATAATCTGTATTGAATCTCCAATAATAACTTTGGGGTTAAGGTACACAGATGCTCTCTATATTTTTCTGTGTTATACAGTATCACTGTGTAGCATTTTTCCATTACTCGTAGGACAACTTAGGCATCTATAGGTCAAATCATAGAAATTTAAAAAACAAAAAGAGGGAGGTGGTATAATATTCCTTCTGTATTCCAAACCTTTTGATAAATTTTTAATTTTGAGGTCTTGAAACTAACAATGGGAGGAGATTTGTATGTTCCCACAGGTAAAAACACCAACCTAAATGCCTAAAAATGTACAACTTTTGGCTGTGCAGGATGGACTGGGAAATTCCAGCAGAGAGGCTGACCCATCTGAACATGAAAGAAAAAGGAACCTCAGATTGCCTGACTCACAGACACTGAGCATCTCTGTGAATTCTATTTGGGTTAACTATTCATAATGTGCCCTAATGAAATTTACCTTCCAGATGCTGAGAAAACTTCCTATCTCTCCCCTTTTATAGGAAAAAGAAAAACATGATGGTAATGAAGTCATTCCCTAACTGTAAATTAAAGCCAACTGCTATAGTGGTAATTTCTTATAAAACAGGTATAACTACCTTATTTAATTGACAGAAATAGGAATTGTGAAAGGATAATTCTCTATTTAGAACCAAATATAATAGTAAAGTTTTTATAAGCTGTGTAATTAAGCAAAAAATACAGGAGAGCTCTGATATCAGCAATAGATTATTCTGCCAAGGAGATGTTAGCTGGGGGAATCCAAGCCCCCCAAATTATAAAGGCCCTTTTGCCTATAAAAATGGGATATCTGCAAGGAGAAAGATGGTAAGTCCTTTGAAAGAATGGAGGCTTCCATTCTTTCAAGCTTGACTAGTTGTGGCCTTCCATTGGCATCACACTACCTTGTGTAAGGAAGCCTTATTCCGTGTGTGTAGAGGTTCAACTGTAGATCTGCACAGGGCTGGAGAGGACATAGAACCTAGAGAAAACCCAAATGGTGTCATATCTTTAGACAAACGAAATTTCTTAGCATTCACTAACTATGGAATCTTAAAATTAACATATCATAAGCATATCATATGCCACTCATCAAAAAAGGTACACTTTAGAATCCCACACCTGGTGAGACACAGAACAGATACATCTGAAAAATCTCCATTCCTAAGAGACACACGTAATTTCTTTTTAAAAGAAGATATCTGGCCTTTGTGGTGTAGATTACTATCAAATGAAACAATGCATTTTCTGTGCAAAAGTCCTCCTATGAGAAACATTTTCAGAAGTGGTCTTCCAGTTACAGGGATGCAGGAAGTGCCAAGTCTTTGTTCAGGTTCATATTCCTGCAATTTAACCAGGATGTCATAGTGATAGTAAGGAATAAAATTCTAAGGACAGAAAGAAAACACCTCATATTTGACATTCATCCTCAAACTAAGCAAGCATACCACCTTCCATCTTCTTCTTCCTCAGTCTCTCTACATCTGTCAGTTATAGCTTTTATTTAGGTTGATCTTTTAAGCAATTCATTGTTTTTCCTTTTATGGAAATGAATTTTATTTTATTTCTTGTTCTAATTCCCTCAGGCATTTTCATGTAATAATAATGGGTCTGAGGGTAGAACCTTTATTTTCTTTGGTTCTGAACAGTTACATTATTCTGTAATATAAGGAAAGTAGCATGAAGTAGAGAAAGTCACTCCTGCCTCAAAGAACTGATTTCAAATTAACTCTGAAACTCTTAAGATTGTCCAATTACTGAATTATACTTTATTTGGGCTGTGAGTTCTCCTTGTCTTTCAACCAAGCATTTCCCCTAGATAGTAAAAGGAGATACAAAGGCTTACTTTGAATAACTCTTCATTTGCTGACATATGATAGATACATTTGACAACTCTTTCTGATTTGCTTGTATTGTCCCTGAAGCAATCAGAGTTTTTCTTTTACTCAACATTTCATATAGGATGGTCAGATTCCTGGCTGTGAAATGCCTAACTTTCAAACACAGGGATAACTAAAAAGAGCCTTTATTTCCAACCTGGGGAAAAACAAGCTTTTCAAAACAGTAGAAGCCTTTCTGTTCCCTGTCATGGTTGTTTTTTTTTTTTTTTTTTTTTTTTTTTTTTTTTTTTTTTTTTTTTTTCTTTGAAACCACATTTATAAACAATAGGTTTACCAGAACCTGAGTTGTATGTGCTTTCTTATTAGAATGCATTTTGGTTTTTACCTACTTTGCCTGTCACCAACATAATGAAATCTGACATTGATGAACATGCTTAACAAGGAAACAAGAATCCACTGAACAGAGTTCAGTGAGCAAAAATATGTTTAATCCCACAGCTACACAATTTATCCACTACCTTTTTGACATTTGATTGGAGTTATTCACGGGAAGCACACTTCATTCCCTTTATCAAGACCTCCAGGTTTGGATTTATTCTCAGAGAGGATAATCCTCCCACATGTTTTGTAATTCTGCAGTTGAAGTATTTAGGCACTGATCTGTTACAATAGTGTGATAAGGAAAAAACAGTGACTTCTTAAAGGAATGTATTTTGCATGATAAATATGTAAGTCATAAGGCAAAGAAAGAAAGTACTCAGTAAATATTTCAACATTCCAGAACTAAATATGCTTTCTTTGAAGAACTAAAGATAATTTAACATATCGTTTAGGTCAAATATTCCAAAAGTTAAAGGATGCCCATTTAAGACACATTTCTGAGCACACTCAGATAAAGAACAAGATTTTAGACTGTATAATATCCAGAAATTAGGATCACTCTCATTATGGATAGATGCTTTGAAAACTACCACAATACACTAAATAACACGTTTTTAATTCTTTTTTTTTTTATGAATGCTTGCTCTGTGTTTCATTATTATAAAGACTGCTTTTATTTGCTCAGGTAGTCTTGTTCATTTCTGACAGAATTTTGTTTAAGCAACTCCTATACTAATAAATCAAGTTGATTACTACTTCAGATCTGCAGGTAATTCTCATTCTGAAAATGAATTCAGATGATTTGAAATGTGAATGGACTGAAGTTTATACCCCCAAACTTGTAGGTTGATGTCTTTACTTGTAGTTCACCTGGCCTTGGAGATAAGTATTTAATGAAGTAATTCAGGTGAAATGATGTTCTCATAGTAAAACAGAAAATAAAATAGAAGTGAATTTATAAAGAGTTGGGAAAAGCTTCAGGATCCCCAAGCACAGAACACAGTGAGAAGACAGACACACATATAAGTCTAGGAAGTGGTGCTCATGACCCTGCTGGGCTTTTAATTTGGTGCTTCCAGGCCCCAGAATTATAGGACAGCACATTTTTCTTTTGTTTTAGCACCCCTGTTTGATTTTACTATATACATAATATATATATATATATATATATATGTATATACATTCAAATATATATATTTGGTCTTTTCCAGACGGGCTCTCCCTGTAGCCCCAGCTGTCCTGGAACTCATTCTGTAGACCAAGCTTGCCTTGAACTCACAAACATCCACTTGTCTCTGCCTTCCAACCTTTTGGTATGTATTTTACCGCGAAAGCCCCACCAAGCAAATATTAATGACAAATATTGTCCTCTGTGTACAGCATTCACTATGGGATTACAGCATTATTACTTCAAGGCAGCTACAATGTCTTCATGTGTTTCAGATAATTTGGAGGGCACAGCCATCATAGCCATACATAAAATCCTGACCTGAGGGTAGACATAGGAAAAGCTAGAACTGATGATTTTGCTGGTGGTTTAACAGAGAGAGCAGCTTCTGGGATCATGGCTCTGCCTGTCAGCAACTTTCATGCTTTCTGTCTTTATTTTCCCTTTATTTCTTCTGAGTGCTGGACTTCTGAACTTAGTCAGACCCTTTATTCATCAGAACTTCAAAAAGCCAGACCTCTGGGTAATCTAGACACTTATTTGTTTGTTTGTTTAAAGAAAAACTGGATAATATTGTCAATGAAGATTTTTCTACTCAACTTTAACTTCAGAAGTATTTGTTTGTTTGGTTCTGTGCAGAGGAGTGCAAGGTGACAGTATTATAATGGATACCATTAAGGAGGAATATATAAATCTTGTTTATACAAATATGTGAGTTAACACACACACACACACATACACACACACACACACACAGTGCCTCTTGAATGTAGCAAGAAAAGGTAAGAATGTGTGGCAATATGTGATTCACTTATAAGTGAATTTATTGCAATCTCTTTTAACTATACTCTCCTTTCTACTGACTTCGACTACTTTAATAGGTCATACTGAGTAAATTTAGTGTTGCTTTTATATGCATGACCACTGGGATTGGATAACATATTAGGAAGCTGGTATCTGGAGAAAACTGGTTCTCCATCTATCAGCAGGTTTTATCTGTAGCTCTTGAAGAGGTCATGGAATGGAGAAGGGAGGAGATCCATGGAGAGTTTTGAATGGGGGAGAGAATGAGGTCAAAATAACAGAAGTACTTGTGATGGCTAATCCTGAGTGTCAGTTCGTCTGGATCTGAGATTAACTGAAATGAGAGAGACCTTCTTGATTGGATCATTTGAAGCTGGAAGACCCGCCCTGTATGTGGGTGTTCCCTTCCAGTGGCAGCCCTTATAGAATGCCATTTCAGAAGGGAGCTTTGGTTTTTGCTGCTTGTGTTCTTTCTCAGAGATGAGTTCAGATTGCTACTGTAATCAACCTCTTGGACTCTTGGATTCTAACATAAACTGAAGACTAGCAGATCTCACCGGATCTATCAGGCCTTCAGTGTCATATTGGGAAGACTAAAACATCCAGCCCCATGGTTTGAGCAACTACCTGATTCTCAGCATCTCCAGTGTGATGCAGCCATTGTTGGACACTCAGACTCTATCCTGTAAGTTAATCTAATTAATTCTGCCTACTCTGTTTCTTTACAGAACCCTGCATGGAATTCTCCAAAAAATCAAACAAATTAAGAAGATGATTTACAAAACTGCAATGGATCAGACATGGTAGTAGTACATACCTTTAATTCCAGTACTTGGGAGGAAAAGGCAGGTGTATTATACTTAGGTATAGGCCAGCTTGTAATAGTCTGCTTAGAAAACTCCAGAATGGCTGCAGCTACTGGAGACAGCCCAAGTGCCCCTCAACCAATGAGTGGATAGAGAAAAATGTGGTGCATGTACACAATGGAGTTCTATGCATCAGTAAAGAAAGATGCCATCATGAACTTTACAGGTAAATGGATGGAACTAGAAGATATCAAACTAAGTGAAGTAGCACATTCCCAGAAAAACAAATGGTATCTCTTATTTGTGGATGCTAGCACAAAATACCTAGTTGCAAGGCAAACTGAACAATGTTAATGTTATAATTCTCTTTTTTCTGAGAGCAACTGTGCTCTTCTAATGTAAATCTTTTAACAGGCTCCAGAATTAACATACCACTTATTTTCAGACTTTGTAATCTTGGTTTATGGGTGGAGGGTATGTAAGCATATTTTAGAGTAATATAAATTTAAGAGGGAAATGTATGAATTCTGAAATATGATTTGGAAATAACATACACTTTATTTTTAAGATGACATAATTATAGTATAGGTGATAGGAGCAATCCAAATTGGAGGAAACAACAACAAAAGATCTGGAGCAAAGAATGAACTGAAACAGTAAAGTTTTCCCCCAAACAATAGAATAATCTTCTGCTTTGAAAAACTTTAAAAAGACTCAGAGAAGGATACAAGGCAGGCATGGCAGAATGCATGAACTTGAGTGAGGAGGCATGGAAAGGAAAATTAGTCTAAATTGGACTGAGAAATTTTGTATGAAATGCACAAAACTTCAATAAAAATATTTAAAAAAAGAGAAAATACAGTAATAGCAATGATAAAGTATATGTTTTCATAAATTCAAGAAGAGTTTGATGGTTTAATAAAAATGATATGCAAACTGAAAAAAAAATCCTATTAAACAACAGGTGCATGTGAATAGATTTTCTTTCCTTAATTTGGATTCTTTCAATTTTACTCACATGCTCATCCTCCAAAATTCCTTCAACTTGTGTCTAATGCATTTCACAAATTTCCTATTTAGCAAACCCATTTAATAACTATTTAGTCTAAACATGATTTCTTGTTTATTCTTTTCTATATTTAAATTCTGCCCTACAGCACACACATCATGGGAATGTTTTACTCTTTGCTTTGCAATTATTTTATTTTGTCAGCATTAATATGTTAAACTTAGTCTAAGAATTTATTCCTTCACTAATGTAGCTTGTGTTCTAGCACAAAGTCAAGTGAAATTGCTCAGTTGTGATAATTAGAACTACAAACAGAAACCAAGAGCAAGGAGCTGGAGAGATGGATCAGCAGTTAAGAGCAATGGATGCTCTTTCAGGGGAGTTGGATTCACTTTCTACCACCTACCTGACACTAAGTGTGGACTATAACTCCAGGGTCCAGGAAATCACATGCCTCCTTCTTGACTCCATTGAAGGCATGCGGTGCACTTAAATACATGCAGGAAAACCACTCATACACACAAAAGAGTAGCAGAATTAGATTTAATAAAAAAAGAATAAAATTGTTTCTCATTTTAGTAGTCTCATAATATTGTAATGCTGTGGCACGCATGAACACAAATGTTTTTCCAGTTTTTCCAGGATTAGAGAAGTTATAAGCCTGAAAGAAGTAAAGCCTGGTGAACTTTAAATATCCAGAGAATACTGGACAATGAATATATATAATATATTATATATATATACTATCTATATATATTCCTTTTACCTTTACATTTGAAACAAATAAAATCTATGTGACTTTCAGTAACTATGAGTAAATGTATGGGGCAAAGTTGGGTAGAAATTTCTTTTCAGTGGGAACATTCCCTCCTTAAAAGAGAAGGGAGAATCATGAGACTCAGAAACTACTCAAATCTTATATGTCTGGGAAAGCTGAGACTTGCTAGATCCACAAGGCCCTCCTTTAAGTTTATGAACACAAACAATAATCATTTGCTTGTGAGAAGAGATTCTTCTATCCCTTCAAGTGCCTGTAGAAGAATCTGGGACCTGCAGGACATTCGGGGAATTCCAGGGATATAGTTTGCAGGAGAACTTACACATGAGGGCATGTGCTTTTCAGTCGCTCATGCCCCTGTAACTCTTCACCTATGTTCCTGTAAGTAAACCGAATAGATTCAATATATTGCTATGTTGGACTTTGGTGGACTTGTTATTTTGTTAGATAATTTGTGCCCTATTTGAGATAAAAGAATATTTGCTCTTGTCTCTCATTAAAAATTTAACACAGGAGACAAATTTACAAGTTTTATTTTATCTTTTCCTAAATTAAAAACCAAGCTGTTTCCTCTTGCAGTGAATGTGCAAAAACTTCTATAGCAATTTTAACCTCCCCCATTTTATTTCATTTTAAAATACTGCATCCCAGATTCATTTTTTTTATCATGGATTATTATAATTCCTCTCTTGTTTTTCAATATTTTTCTTCTCTTGTTTTGTTCCATGAAATCCATTTATAACCTGGACTGAAATTTCACTGTTTCCCATTGGCAAATATTAATCTCATAGGTTTGCAGTAATCTCATTTATCGTTTATCTACATTTATAGTTTTAAATAAATAGCAATCCTGGCCCCTTCACCAACCTGAAACTCCTTTCTTACAAAATTATAGATGCTTATATAATGCTGTGTTTTTGAGAAATTTCTTCTCTTTTTGAAAATATTTATCAATATAGCTTAAGATCCGGTATGAAGATCATTCCAGCCTTGCTCTTTGTGCTCAGATTTCCTTTTGCTACCTAGGAACTTTGTGATTGTATATGAATTTTAGCATTTTTCTTTAGCTCTGTGAAGAATGGTATGGGGATTTTGGTTGAGATTGCATTTAAAATATAGATTTTTCAATAGGATGATAAATTTCACAATATTAATTCTAACCAATCCATTAGCATGGTTAGTCCTTCCATTTCTTCCTCTATCAATATTCTAATATTTAAAACTTTCATTGTACAGATCATTAATATATTTCTTCGGGTTTTTCCCTAGATATATTTTTTGTCTATTTATTTATTTTTAATTTTTGGCTATTCTGAATAGGTTTCTATGAATGCTTTCTCCAATAGATTTTTATTATTATAAAAAGACTACTGATTTTTTAAAGTTGATTTTATAAACTGCATACGTGTTGAAAATATTGACAATTTCTAGCAGTTTTCTGGTGATATACCTCATTTGTGGATGCGAGCACCAAATCCCTAGTTGAAAGGCAAGCTGAGCAATGTTAATGTTATATTTCTTTTTCTCTGAAAGCAACTGTGCTGTTATAATATGAATCCCTTAACAGGCTCTAGAATTAACTTACCACTTATTGTCAGACTTATTGCAGTCTATAGGTGGAGGGTATGTATTCGTATTTTAGATTAATATAAAATTAAGGGGAAATGTGAATTTCTAAACATATTTTGGAATTAACATACAGTTCTTTTTCAGTGGTCGTAATTTTGGTATATATGTGATGCATATATAGGCATATTTTTGAGCAATACAAATGGGGAGAACAACAAAGACAAAAGGACTGGGTCAAAGAACTGACTGAAACAGCTAACTTCTGCCCAAAATAATAAATCTTGGCAGAGAAAAAACAAACACACAAACATTTAAAAGACTGAGAAAAAGATGAAAGACATGTATGGCAGAATGCATGTACTGGGGTGGGGTGGGGGGCATGGAAAGGGGTATGTGTCTCAATTGGACAGAGAAATTATTTATGAAATTTGCAAAACATCAATGAAATATCTTATAAAAAAGTCAAATAGAAATAGAGCAAAGACCTCAATATAATATCTACAACCATATCTCATGCTACAAAGAGAATAATAACAGTCCCTTAACTCTCACCAATCATGCTTCTTCACACAACTTAGTGTGTTATACACAGTACGCCACAACTGACCAATTTTTAGAGAATAAGGGCCTGCAAATTGTGGGTCCCTGCATAGGGATTGCATATTAAAACTCATTCATCCATGGCTCAAGTACCACTGCATAAGAGGGGCCTGAATGTTTGTAAACACCAAGGCTGTTGCATGAACACCAGGAAACAGAGGCTTTCAGGCATCTGGGATCTTGGTCATATGAACATTCAACAATAGTGAGAGCATGTACCATATGCATGCTGACTCAATCAGACACAAACCTGGGATAGAAATGGAGAAAAGGACAGCAGACCACAACTTCAGCAGAGGAACTATTGTCAACTGCTTACTGAGGCACAAGGGAGAGTAGATCTTCAGTAATGACTGACTCTAGATAGGATAACTATATTCCAGTGGATGAACTTTCACTGAGGGATATCTGGGTACAAATGCTTGACTGGAATGGCCTTAATATATATCACAGAATACATGAAATCCAGTTGCAGGAGGATTATGTTGGATGTGGTTTGGAGAGATGATCTAAATTTGTTTGAGATCTATTATATGAAATGGACAATGGCTCAATAAAATGATACATTAAAAATAAAATGTGAAATTTTAAAACAAAACTTCAGTTATTGAATTCATATAATTATCATTTGTATTGATTATAAAGGCAGCTTCATAATTCTTATTTTTTAAGTTTAAATATTATATAAGGCTTGTTGAATAACAGAACATTGATATAAAATGCATATGCCACAAATCAGTTATTACTTTTTTTCACAGAAAACATGGCTGAGGAACCATTGTGGAAGAAAGAGTAGAAATATTGTAAGAGCCAGGGTGGTGTATAAGGAGACAGAGTCTTCTAGGCCTCTAGGGATTTGCTCATATGCATTTACAGCAAGGTTAACAGGAGGAACAAGAACCATGCAAACTAAATCAGATAATAACCTAGTAGATAACTGGGGAAATGCATAGAATGTCACATTCCTAGCAGAGGAACTATTGGCAGCTGATGACTGCTGGGTTATGGAGAGTAGGTTTTCTTTGGGGGAATGGAAATTGATTGTAAATAGGCTAACTGGACTCCAGTGGAAGATCTCACCACACCAAGGGACTTCTATGTACACAAATTTGACTGAATAGGCCTTAACATATATGACAGAAGGCATACAATCCAGTAGGGGGACTATGGGAAGGTGCAGATAGGGTAGGGAGCCTGAGTATGCTTAAGATGTCTTATATGAAATGCACAAGTAATAAAAATAAATACTGAGAAAATATAAAATAAGACATGCCAGTAAAGGTTTTAAAAAGTATGTGCTAAATTTGCAAAAATGATCATGAGAGATTAAAGCAACTCATAGACATATTTCCAAGCTAAATGCATTGTAATTGAGCATCTGTGATACTCTGGTTACAAGAATTTGTTCAATTCTCTCATTTTTTTTTCTATCATTTAAAATATTATAACGATCTTCAATTTTGTTCCATTGGTCAACAGGTCTGTTTTTGTGCCAGTACCAGGCTGTCTTTATGACTATGGCCCTGTAACATAGCTTGAAGTCTGGTAGAGCCATGCCCCCTCTATTGCATTTTTCATTCATGGTTTCTTTAGCTATTCAGGGTCTTTTGTTTTTCCATAAGTACTTAAGGATTTTTTTCCCAAGTTTCTGAAGAAGCTCATAGGGATTGGGATTGGGATTGCATTGAATCCGTATATCAATTTGGGTAAAATGGACATTTTTACTACATTAATTTTTCCAATCCATGAACATGAGAGGTCTTTCCATCTTTTGATGTCATTTTCAATGTCCTTCTTCAGGGATTTAAATTTTTTGTTGTAGATATCTTTGGTATCTTTGGTTAGGTTTGTTCCCAGGTATTTTATTTTATTTTATTTTACTTTATTTTATCTTATTTTATTTTATTTTGAGGCTATTGTGAGTGGGGAGGTCTTCTTATATTCCTTCTTTGTTTATTGTTGGTGTAAAGAAAGGCTACTGATTTTTCTAGGTTAATTTTGTATATGTCCACTTTACTGAAACTCTTAATCATTTCTAGAAGTTTTCTGGTGAAGGTTTTAACATCCCTTAAGTAAACTATCATATTATCTGCCTAAAGGGATAGTTTAACTTCCTCTTTTCTTACTAGTACTCCTTTAATTTCCTTCTTTTGTCTTATTGCCCTAGCAAGCATTTCAAGCACTATGTTGAAGAGGAGTGGCGATAAGGGGCAGCCTTGCTGGGCTCCCACCTTTAAGGGAAATGGTTCCAATTTTTCACTATGTATGATGTCAATGGAACAAAATTGAATATCCAAACTTGAGCTCATACAATTTCAGCCACCTCGTATTTGACAATGGGGAAAAAAAAAAAAAAACCAAAAAAACAAACAGAAACGCAATGTATGAAGGATAGCATCTTCAGCAAATTGTGCTGGCAAAACTTGATCACCATTTGTTGCAGAACAAAATTAAACCCCTACCTCTCACCCTGTACAAAAATCAACTCCAAGTGGATCAGAAATCCCTATGTGAAACCGGAAAACCTGAAGATGATAGAAGAAAATGTTGGCAGCAACCTACAAGACATAGGCATAGGAAAAGTCTTTCTAAATCAGACAGCAGCTGCACAGGAAATAAGGCCAACAGTTGGAACCTCATAAAACTCAAAAGCTTCTGTACAATGAAAGAAAAATCAAGGAAGGGAAGAGAAAACCCAGAGAGTAGGAGGAAACCTTCACCAGTGATACATCTGACAGAGCATTAAAGTCCAGAATATATAGACTACTCATAAAACAAAGAAGTAAGAAAACAAATGGCCTACTCAAAAGATGGAGTAAAGAGCTGAACAGAGACTTCATGGCTGAGAAACATCATTAAAAATTAAAGGAAATGCAAATCAAAACCTCTCTCAGATATCATCTCACTCTAATACAACTGGCTAAGATCAAGACAAAAAAAGGCCCCAAATGCTGTAGGGGTTGTGGGGAAAGGAGAAAACTCATCCACTTATGGTTGGAATGTAAACTTATACAACCATTATGCAAAGCAGTATGGAGAACCCTTAAAAGACTCAAAATGAAGCTACCATCTGACCCAGTCATAGCACTCCTGGTATATACCAACAAAACGCATGCATGTTTTTGCAGCTCTCTTCATAATAGTGAGGAGCTGGAAGCAACCTAAATGCCCCTCAACAAAAGAGTGGATCACAAAAATGTGGTACATCTACATAATGGAGTACTATTCAGTGGTAAAGGAAGATGATATCATGAACTTTGCAGGTATTCTAAGTGAAGTAATAGTCCCAGAAAAACAAATGGCCAATGGTTTCCCTCATTTATGGTTGCTATTACCAAATTCCCTCTTGAAAGGCAAGCTGAACAATATTAATTTTATATTTCTTTTTATCTGAAAGCAACTATGCTGTTACAATGTAAATCTCTTTAACTGGCTCTCTCTTAATTGACCTACCACTTATTTTCAGACTGTGTATTTAATGTATATGGGTGGAAGGTATGTATTCATATTTTAAAGTAATATAAAATTCCTAAACCTATTTTGGAATTAACATACAGTTTATTCCCAGAGGTCATAATTTTGATGTTTGTAATGATTATATTGGCATTTGTTGGGGCAATACAAAGGGGAGGGAAAAACAACACAATACTGGTTAAAGAACTGAATGATGTGGTTGAACTCTGCCCAAAACAACAAGCCTCTGCGGGGAATAACTTTGGAGAGACTTAGAGAAAGATGCAAGACGTGTGACAGAAGGCATGAACAGGGGTGGGATGGGGGCAGGGAGAGGGGAATGTGTCTCAATTGGACTGAAAGAAAATGAATGAAATAGACAATTCATCAATTAATGTATTAAAATATTATAATGATCTACTAGAGTGTAAGGAGGAATGGTTTTCAAGAAATCAGGATATTCTTTTTCAAGAAACTAGGGTATTTTTTTTCATCTTCTTTTGAAGTTTTGTGCATTTCATACATCATTTCTCAGTTCAATCCAGACTAATTTCCCTCTCCATGCCCCACTTCCTTCTAAAGTTCATGCAATCTGCCATATGTGTCCTGTTTCCACTTTTCAAAAATTTTCAAAGCAGAAGATTATTTTTGGAGGGGAAGAATCCTACTGCTTCAATCATTTCCCTGCCCCAGTTCTTTTGTTGTTGTTGTTCCCTCCAATCCATATTGTTTCACCATATGCATTTATGCATGTCACACATGTGCTAAAATCCTGTCCTCTGAAAATAAACTATACGTTATCTCCAAATCATATTTCAGAACCCACATTTTTCCCTTTTAATTTTATATTGCTCTAAAATACGCAAACATACCTTCAACCCTTGTACCAAAATTATAAAGTCTGAAAATAGGTAGTAGTTTAATTCTAGAGTCTGTTAAGGAATTCACATTTTAAGAGCACAGTTGCACTGCACAGAAATATATTATTTCTCTTCATCTAAAAGGGGCTTCTTTTTGCCACTCCCAGTGAGCTGCCTGTATACATCTCAAGAACACTCTTCTTAATGTCTTAATTGGCCTCTCTATGAAAGGGTATATGAAATTATTTTAACAATTAATCAAGCAGAAAGAGAGCCGTCAATAGGGTGTTTCCCTAGAGGCAGCTCAATTGAATCCTAAACCCCAACTTTTGGATTAGAAATTGTCTTCCTGAAGAATAAACTCTTGTTCTAGTATTAGCAATGTGTCTGTGTCTGTGAAGTTCCTGGGCAGGTAGCAAACATACAAATCATGCATCCTCAGTCCAGACTTCTCTGAAGAAATGTGCAGGAGACTGTCATGATGTTTAAAATATTGAATTTGGAATTAAGTGGTTACTTTTGTTTCATCTCCTTTTTGATGAAGAAAAAAGAATATGTGCGTACTAACTATCTGGCTAAATTTGGACTTACTAACATGGATATAAATCTGATCCAGCCTACAAAGGAAGAAACTGTTATCTGTATGTCCTCTTTACTAGTCAAAGGTCATTGCTGGAGAAGATACTTTTATTTTTTCAATATTACCTCTGTATAACATCTTGTGTATGGCTATAAGTTGTAATTTTAAAATAGAAACAAAATTTCTTTCCTTTTCATAAAATAATATTATTTAAAAAAATAACCGTGAAACAGGCATAATAGTACACATCTTCTGTCCTGGCACTCAGGAGGCAGAAGTGTAGTCAATCTCCCAGGCCTGCTGGGGAATTTCGTGGTCCAAATGTGAACAAAAGGGGGTGAGAGGCACAGTGTCAAGACGCAGACCCTAGGAATTGGGTGAACACAGGCAGAAAGCGAGCTGTTGTGGACTCGTTTATTGGGGGCAGGGTTGGGGTTTATGTACTGTTCCTCTTAGTGCAGTCATCATGTTGCCTTGTGATTGGCCCAGGTCTGTGACTCAGATGTTGCTATGGTCACTTGCCTAGGGCAGATTAGGTTAATGAAGGACAAGCTCTGTGCAGGAGCACTATGTAATTCTCAGCATACAGGCTACTACTTTTCCACCCTTTGTGTCTAATTTTGCTTGAGGAATGGTGTGAGTGGAAGTTCAGAGTTGGCCCCACCTCTGCCATTCCCACATTTTGACTTTGTCTGTCTTAGGTTGCCCTAGTTTTGCAGAGTCTTACCTGTCTTTGACTAGCCAGCCACCAAGGGAAGAGGCCAGGAGTGGTATTGTGGAGAGGAGAGACAAGCTCATTCCCATGAATTGTGGATGGATGAGAATAGGATGCAAATCACCTCATGGGAGTGGGAGGCACATGTAGAGTCCATATTGACCATTGCTTAGGGGACCTGGGCCATTATTATGTTGACCTGGCATTGGCTGCAGGCAAAGCAAAATAGACACCTGAAGAGAAAAGGCAGAGGATGCCCAAGGTGACCAATGTAGCAGGATCAAAAATGGTCTTTAGCTTAGACCACACCTGTGAAACAAAGCTAGTTTCAAAGGCTATGACCTCGGAGCAGGTAGAGTTAAGGGAGACAACTTGAGAACCAAGGGTCAAGGTGTAGTTAATAAACTGTTGCAACCAGGTGCCTTTAATAATTTCACCAATTTCACGACGAAGTTGACAGATAATATTGAGGACTTGGTAGGGGGTCAGGTGGAATGAGGAAAACCTGGGGTTGCAACTCATTTCTCCCTCTCATTATGTGGCCTTCAAATCCTTGAAGGAAGTTCACAAGAGTCAACCACATTTGGTGTTTCCAAGATGGAATGATCTCTGCTAGGGAGGTTGTATTGGGTCCTTAGCACCATTATTTGAATGGAATTTCCCTACTGGTCAATAAATCTGAGAAGTGAGTTAAGAATGCATGAGCCATGAGTCAGAGCAACCAGAAGGATAATTCCACTGGCAGATCCAGGAAGTCCTCAGCTCTCAGCTGAGAAAGAAACTGGCTCTTTGGGGAGTCTTGACCCTAAACTGCCTAGCCAACTTTTAGTTCCTACTTTTATCACATTACACTCTGAGGAGGTGACCCCAATCTCCAAGAGGAAATCGGGTGCTGACTGCTTTGCCTTCTTCTATGCTGAAAAAGGATGTACAGGGTGGTGACTGGGGTACACCTGCTCAGTGGATCTATCTAAAAGACCCCAAAAAGTAGAGTTATAGACAGAACAAAATCCTTGACCAGTGCCTGTGAAGGCCAGAGTAGCTAGGTACATTTTCTAGGCAGGGAACCAGGAGAGGAACAGGGTGAATTAAATGTCCAACTTAAAAGTCCATTAGAATTCTCAATTAGGGGTTCCAAAGCATCCATTATTGGGCTTCTCCTTTTGTTCATTTGTCCTTAGTGTCTGGATTCAGCATCTGCTTTCTAGGAAATTTTGATAGTCATGGTGTGAGTTTTCCCTTAGGTAGTTGTTTAAATAGAGAGAAGAAACTTTATTATTTGGTAACAACAGATCTCAAATGACATTAAATGACTTAAAATCTAGTGTTTGGAGGCTCAATCTCTCAGACTTTAAAGGAAATGTAATGATTACTTATCTTTTGGTTATACTTTTCTTTGGGGTGTTTAAGTCCATACAGTTAGCCCAGATTAATCAACTTTTGTTTTCCACCAAACTGGTATGGGCATTATGAATGGTGGTTATCTATCCAGAAAGGCTGAGTTACACCAGTGTAATATTTTAATAATTGTATAATATTCTATATAAGGCTTGGACAAAAGTTCAAGCAGCTTTGTATAATACTGACTGAAGGAGGGACATAACACCATATGTTAAACAGGCATAACCCACAAGATTGAATTAAACAATTTCGGGCTTACGGGCACCAGATGTATTCAATACCCCAGGGCTGCTGGGGAATTTCGTGGTCTGACTGTGAATGAAAGAGGGCAAGGGGCACAGAGTCAGTACAACACAGACCCTGGGAGTCAGGTGAATGCAGGAAGAAGGCGAGCTGCCCTGGACTCATTTACTGGGGGCAAGGATAGGGTTTATGTACTGTTCACATTCCGCTCTCCTCTTAGTGCAGTCATTGTGTCGTCTTGTGATTGGCCTAGGTCTGTGAGTCAGTTTTCCTATGATCACCTGCCTAGGACAGGTTAGGTTAATGAGGGACAAGCTCTGCCCAGGCGCAATGCATAATTCTCAGCTTACAGGCTACTACACAGAAGCAGGCAGAAATTTGTGAGATCTTGAGCAGCATCACCTACATAGCAAATTCCAGTCCAGTTGGAGCTACAGGGAGACCCTGTCTCAGAACACCAAACAGCAACAACAAGAATGAACAGCAATTCTAAAATCAAATATCTGTATTATTAGTATAATTTATGATCATAAATGTAGCAAAGAAATCCAAATGCATCTACTTAGTGTATTGTCAAACACTAACATGAATTGCATTTAGTCAGATTTGGTTTGGTTTTGGCAAAAACAGAAGTTGTATACAAAAAAGATACTCAGGATCAGTTCTGTAGGCAAAGATAATTAAGTGGTAAAGAATGTCACTGCTTATTTTTATCCCTTGATAAACATAAGACGGCAACAAGTCTATGGTTAAACAGAGCAACAGATATATCACGATGTGACAGATTACTTCATAAAATCTATAAATGACCCAGATACATCAAGGAACTGAGCATATGAATGCTGTAGGACAAATGAATTATTCATCATATCTTTTGAAAACTTAGTTTCTGTGAAACAAAACTGTAGTTGAATTCATACATAACAACTTATACCATAATAAATTAAAGAAATAATAGGAAATTAAATGTAAAGACAAAAAAATCATAAACATTCAAGAAACACTTAAAGAGCATCTTTTTTGTTGTTGTTGGGGGGGATACAGCATGTTTTTGACACAAAATTAAAAAAAACACAAAGAACAAAATTTAAAGGTACTTTTCTAAAATATGAACAAAATGAAACATAAGCAACATTTCCAAATAACATTCACAACCTGAAAACATTCTCAATATCTTTGGCAGATATCTTCTTTTCATATAAAATTGTTTTTATAAAGCAATAAGAAAATTATCAGAAGCCCAATAATACACAGAATATACAGGCATACTTGCATTTTCACAGCAGCTTCTTTCCTAGAACAATGGAAGATATAATCTGTTGTTGCTGGCATCCCTTTTACACAAGAGCACAGTATTTTCATGTACCTTACATGTGACCAACTGTGTGGTTTAAGTCATATCTATTTTTAATACCATAACAATGTGGGCATTATATAAATTGTTTTGGGACTTTGCTTTTAAGAGATAAGACATTTTTATTGTTTGATGCAGTTTTATATATCCATAGAGACTAAAAAATTGATAAATATAATCATATATATACATATGGTTATATTTATCATATAATATAATTTATTTTTATTAATATATATATTAATTAATATATTAATAACATTAATAATATATAATATATTATTAAAAATATATATTTAATATATATTAAACATATATATATTTATATATTTAATATATATTAAATATATTTTATATTAAATATATATAAATATATATATTTAATATATATANTCTGTGAGTCAGTTTTCCTATGATCACCTGCCTAGGACAGGTCTAGGTTAATGAGGGACAAGCTCTGCCCAGGCGCAAGCATAATTCTCAGCTTACAGGTCTACTACACAGAAGCAGGCAGAAATTTGTGAGATCTTGAGCAGCATCACCTACATAGCAAATTCCAGTCCAGTTGGAGCTCCAGGGAGACCTGTCTCAGAACACCAAACAGCAACAAACAAAAGACAGAAAGCATTCTAAAATCAAATATCGTATTATTAGTATAATTTATGATCATTATTAGCAAAGAAATCCAAATGCATCTACTTAGTGTATTGTCAAACACTAACATGAATTGCATTTAGTCAGATTTGGTTTGGTTTTGGCAAAAACAGAAGTTGTATACAAAAAAGATACTCAGGATCAGTTCTGTAGGCAAAGATAATTAAGTGGTAAAGAATGTCACTGCTTATTTTTATCCCTTGATAAACATAAGACGGCAACAAGTCTATGGTTAAACAGAGCAACAGATATATCACGATGTGACAGATTACTTCATAAAATCTATAAATGACCCAGATACATCAAGGAACTGAGCATATGAATGCTGTAGGACAAATGAATTATTCATCATATCTTTTGAAAACTTAGTTTCTGTGAAACAAAACTGTAGTTGAATTCATAACATAACAACTTATCCATAATAAATTAAAGAAATAATAGGAAATTAAATGTAAAGACAAAAAAATCAATAAACATTCAAAAAACACTTAAAGAGCATCTTTTTTGTTGTTTTGGGGGGGGATACAGCATGTTTTGGACACAAAATTAAAAAAAAACACAAAGAAACAAAATTTAAAGGACTTTCTAAAATATTGAACAAAATGAAACATAAGCAACATTTCCAAATAACATTCACAACCTGAAAACATTCTCAATATCTTTGGCAGATATCTTCTTTTCATATAAAATTGTTTTATAAAGCAATAAGAAAATTATCAGAAGCCCAATAATACACAGAATATACAGGCATACTTGCATTTTCACAGCAGCTTCTTTCCTAGAACAATGGAAGATATAATCTGTTGTTGCTGGCATCCCTTTTACACAAGAGCACAGTATTTTCATGTACCTTACATGTGACCAACTGTGTGGTTTAAGTCATATCTATTTTTAATACCATAACAATGTGGGCATTATATAAATTGTTTTGGGACTTTGCTTTTAAGAGATAAGACATTGGGATGTGGGATTGCAGGTCAGGTGTTATCGAGCCAGAGAGACGAAAAAAGGGAGAAGAGAATCAGGAGCGACATGAGTGGGGAGAGGGAGCCGAGAATAGAAGGGAGGTTTATTAAGCTAGAAGGACCGAATAGGAGGACGAACAGGAAGAAATGATAAGAGAGGAGGAAAAGAGCTGAGGGAAGAGAGAGGAAAAGAAAGAAAAAAAAAAAAAAAAAAAAAAAAAAAAAAAAAAAAAAAAAAAAAGGAGAGAGAAAGAGGGATAGAGAGAGAGAGATATATGGAGAGAGAGCCGAAGTGAAAGAGTGAGAGAGAAGGAGAGAAGAGGAGAGAGATTGAGTCGAATGGGAGAGAAGAGATTTAGTATAGAGATGCGGAGGAGATAGAGGTAGTAGAGGGGAGAGGAGAGATGATGAGAGAGAGCGAGATAGATATATATTATATATCTATATCTATGATATACTAAAATTAATAATAATATCAGATGATATCATTGATAAATATATTAGATATATAATATAATTATATATATATATATAACTATATATATATTATATATATATATATATATATATTAAATATATATTAAATATCTTACATACTTGTTAAACACAGAAATAAAATTGAACTGTTGTTTTATTTAATTTTTAGTAGAGAAATTTGAAATCAGGTTGGGTCATTTAGATTGATTGAAGAAACAAAGTTTTAAATAGTAGCAACATCTATGGTGAACATTTGAAAGCTGTTTCTTAAGTTGCATTTATTTTTGACCTATCTTTTTTTTTAAATTTTAGAATCTATCTCTTAAGCTTGTTAATTTACAGAAGGAAAAAAATACTCAGCTGTTCTAGTTTTTAAATTACAAAGACTATTTCTGTAATCAGTGTACTTAATAGTTATGATTGCTACACTATAATGTTACATTAACAAACCAATATGAATATCTGCATGATAAGAAAATCACATGTACATTTTTATGAAGTTAATAAAGTATCCCTGGAAATATGTATTTGCATGTGTTGGGTTAAGTCAGGTTTGGAGGAAGTCATTGAAATTATTATTATTACTATTGCTGCTGTTAAAAGGAAAGTTGGAATTGGAAGTCGTTGCCCCATGTTTTATTAATGAAAATACAATTTTCCCCAGGAAAATCAATCTTTGCATTTGAAACCAAGTTACAATTTTCCATGAAATTGGAGCAAAGTCAAACAGAATTGTGCACATTTAGGGGAGATTTATAAACAGGATGGTGAATGGTGGCATACCAGATTAGTTTGGCTTTGGTTGAAAGAAGGGGGGATTATATGGTACTCAGGAATAGGATGATGTCATGCAAACTGGAGAATGACAGTGGTCTGTCAAGTTAAAATCAAAGGTGTCAAGTACAATCCTATTCCTTTTTATACCAAGTTTGCTCATAAAGTTTTACAAAGCATTGCAATGTTTTTCTGTGTTTGTAATGAAAAGTACAGTGAGTTGGGAAGTTTTGTAGCTGGCAAAGTGACAGGTCAGGTTTGCTTCAGGGACAGTCATGGTGCTTATAATTCAAGAAAGCTGCCATCCGCTCAATTTGAGTCACTTTTCAATTTACCAAATCAGTTGACAAATCAAAATTATATTCATTTTACAGATTGATTGTATTGGCAGCATTATACCTCTACTTCTACTGGGTGTTGCTTATCAAGTGAAAATATGTTGAATGTGTTTTGTTCATTTTATGTGGTTTCTTTCTCCTTTCTATGATAACTTTGATTTGTACTTTAAGATATACCTGCCCTGGCATGGCCATATTTATAATAGTTAAGACACTTTACCAATGTGAAAATAGGTAAAGAAAAATTATGTAGATATATGAGATAAAATATTGAGTCACAAGAAGGAAACCCTGACATTATTTGCAATGTAACTGGACTTGGATAACAAGATAAGTCAGGTACAGAGAAGCATGTTGTATCATCTTATAATGTGGAATTAGAAGATTCAATCTTATGGAAGCAGAAGAAAACAGATGTTGCAGGGAACAGTGTTTATTTCAAATGGAGGGCATTGTCGGAAGGGTAAACATATTTGGAGATAAGATAAACAAGGGCTGGGGTGAAAAGGAATAGCACAGTGGCAACAAGTGCTTTGTTTAGATGTATGTTTGGCATCGTAAAATACACACACACACACACACACACACATACACACACATATGAAATTGTCACATTGTATATTATGTTCTACCCTCATTTTCCAATTAAACATAAAAGAGCAGATAAATTTTCTTTACCCTATCCTGGACTTGTGAGAGAGTTGTTTGATTATCTAGAAGATTCCATTGATATAGTTTCCCCTTCAAATAATTTTTGAACTAAGTAAATTTTAAATTATTCTAAAGGTATGTTTCCTATGAATGCTTATATACCTTATATGTGCTGTGATGACATCGATTTTTCTGTATTAACTTAGAAAAATTTAAAAAATCTGAAATAGGGGCTGGAGAGATGGCCTAGCATTTAAGAGTGCCGACTGTTCTTGCAGAAGACCTGGGTTCAATCCCCAGCACCCAAATGGCGGCCAAGAGCCATCTTTAACTTCAGTTCCAGGGGAATCCAATGCCTTCTTCTGACCTACGGCATTGCACGACACGGGTGCACAGACCTACATGCAAGACAGTACATTCATACACATAAAGAATAAATAAAAAATTTTAAAACAGACAAAAAATATCTGAAATAATTTTGTGCCTCATGGAAATTTGGGGAGGGGTGGAGGTTAGGAAAAGCTTCATAAGTAGATGGGAAGGAATTCACAGAAAATATTCAGACATTTAGGGTTATTTTTCTAATCATACATTAGTAGAGGGTACCTATTTTGTAATTTTTCTAGTCTAGTAATCAATGTTTTAACAGTTTTCCCTAGGGCCAGCCTGGGGTAGGCTCGCTGCAGGGAGCGCTGGACGGAGTGGCCAGGGTGCCAAACTGATGGCGCCGGGAGAGAGAGAGAGATAGAGAAGAGAGATCGAGATAGAGAGAGAGATCGCAAGTTGTCGTGCGAGAAAAAGAAAACTGGAGAGAAGCACTAGATGATAGGGAAAAAGGATGATCGATGATGCGAGAGAAGGTGGAAAATTATCTAGTAGATGCTCTAGTTAGAGCGAGGAGCGAGATCATTTATAATTATCATAATTAGAATTATATATAATGATGTGATTTATTATATTAATTTTTACAATTATGCTATTGTGTATCTCAATTTTCTTTATATATATATATTATAGAATATTATATATATATATATATATTATATAATTATATATATAATTTTAAAAATTATCTATTGCTTATCTCAAGTTTTCTTTAAAAACAAGGCTTAATTTTTAACATGAAATACATATTAAAAATAAAATACTTGCATCCATTTACCTACAAATTTCATGGTTTCCTTTTTTCTTTATGGCTGAGTAGAACTTCATTGTATAAATGTACCATTGTTATATACTAAGGGAAGTAACACAGTCAGAAAACAAGCTATGTATGTTCATTCTCATTTGTGGATCTTAGCTTCAAATTCTTAGATGCAAATATATATCCTGATGTGAAATCAGGAGCTAGGAAAATAGAAAGGGACCATGGTGGGAAAGGGGAAGATGGAGTCCCAGAGGGGTGTGGGAGTAGGAGACAGTGGGAGTGGGCACAAGGAATACACTTTAATTTGGGAGGGAATAGAGGGTGATACAGAATGAGAGAGGAGAAATAAATAATGTTTAAATGGTATGATAAACCAGAGGAAACATATTACATAAAAACCTACTGAAAAATACACCTACTGTATATGAGACCATGTACATAGCTGAAGGCTACATAACAAAAAAGAAAAACAGCGCAAGGTTGAGAAACATACCTTCAAGTTGCTGGACAAGCTAGTCCAGGAGACTGACAATCTCACGCAGGCTATTGCCACAGCTCTTGATTACTTTCCAGAAGTTGAAGCTCTGACACTTTTGCTGATTAAAGGAAATTTTATGGACATGGAACTTGGAGCTGTCAAGGTGGAGTTGATCTGTAAGATTCTTCCTTGAGGCTGGAGAGATGGCTCAGCAGTTAAGAGCATTGACTGCACTTGTAGAGGTCACAGGTTCAATTCCCAGCATCTACATAAGGGTTAACAACCATCCTTAACTCCAGTTCTAGGTGATCCTACACCTTCTGATCTCAGTGGGCATTGCATGACATAGGAGTGCTTACACACATGTGAGAAACACACACATACATAAAATAAAAACATTCTTCCTTGACGACTAGCTCTTATAGCATCAGAATATATAGAAACTATCAAATCAATAGTTCTACCTACTTTACAATCTAAAAACTACCAAAATGATTGGCCCAGTAAATAATCTCTATAGATACACTAAGGGTACTCTTTTATTTTTTTTTTTATTTTATTTTATTGGTCTTTTTGAGAAAGGGTCTCAAACCTGTAGCCCCAGCTGTCCTGGAACTCACTCTGTAGACCAGGCTGGCCTTGAACTCACAAAGATCTACCTGCCTTGGCCTCCTAAATGCTAGGATTAAAGGCATATGCCACCACAACTGGCCCATGGGTACTCTTATCTTGGGGTGATCAACAGCTGTCTTAATTGAATATAAGACCCACTCAATGGGAGGAAACTCATTTTGGTACCGCAAACATGGACACTTTACACATGGCTGTGAGGTCATAGATCCTAGAACCTCCTTTTGTCACATCCCTAGAACAATGTAATTTTTTACTGTTTTCTAAATACAGAATCTTATATTTACAGAAAAATTTACCTCTTACAACTCATCAAAGAAACTTCTTTAATGGAGACAATAGTGTTCCACAACTGGCCAAATGCAGAAGTTAAGTCAGGTACCCAGTCCTAAGTAGCACATCTATAACAGAGGCTCTGTTCCTAAGGATAAGAGAACTTAGTAGAATGGGGGGGTCTCAGAGGCAGTTGTAACATAGCGGACAGATGACCACAAAGAAACACTTTTCCAGAGAGCTAAGAAGTTACTCATTTGAACTTACAGCAATGGTAACACATGCACAAATCCAAGAAAACTCAAGGCAAACAGAATCCAGGCATAGAAGTGGGGAAGAGTGTAGGAAGGACCACACTTTGCTGAAGAACTTCTGGCAACCAATAACTACTGAGAGGAGAGTTTTATTTTTTTTTAAGTATGCAATGCTATATATGTTAACACAACTCCAGTAGATGGATGCACACCGAAGGACATTTGGGAACACAAACTTGATTCAATAGACCTTAACATGCATGACATAGTATTCTCAGTTTAGCAGGGACACTGTGATATGGCTGTATGTAGGGAAGGGATTCTAAATATGTTTAAAATAATTTGTATGAAATTCACAAAAAATAAAAAATACCATAAAATTGTTTTCTGACTAGAGAGATGTCTCAGCAGGTAAGAGTATTGGCTACTCTTACAGAGGATCTAGGTTCATTTTCCAGCACCCAGATGCATCTAAAACCATCCATAAATCCAACTCAGGGGATCTGAGTTGGATTTATGGATGGTTTTAGACAGCATCTTCTGCCCTCTGTAGGCATTACATGACATGGGTGCACTTACACACCTTTAGGAAATACACTTATACACATACAATTAAAATTAAAAACAAAATATTTTTAAAAATATCTAATTATTTGAAAACAAGGTACCAGAATTATGGAATCTTTACTGCTTAGGCAAAATCTGAGTAGTCTGTTACCCAGAGAAATGGCTAAAGAAACTTGGTTTAATAGCAATTATATTCTCTGATACAAATTTTGTGCCTTAATGTAAACTTTTTATTATTATTGTTATTATTATTTTGAACATCTGTGCATCTCATACAATGGTTTCCAAACAAACCCACTCCCCTACATGTCTCAACCACCCATCAGAACTCATGCATCACAACATCCAAACTAAACCCTATTCAGTCAAGCTCCCAAATTAAGACATCCTTCTATGCAAATAGAACCACTGGTGTATACTTCTAGATATCCTAGGTAAGATATACTCATCTTCACTGGACAGTACTCAGTCTCTTGTAGTTCTCAGTCCAGGCCAGTTCCTCATCCATTTTTCTTGATCAAGCTTTGAGACCTTGTCCCATTTGGCAGGGGTTCCATGTGTGATAAGTACATTGCTGCAGGTTTACATGTAAAATCTTACAGGAGATTGTAAGTCACTGCTTCTCTATCTTCAAGCACCTGCCACCCCTGGTTCTTACAAACATTCTGCCCCCTCTCCTGCAATGATTGATTCCTCATCCATGGGTATGTAAGGTTCAAAATAGGGGCCCCATCCAGGTATACACACTCTAGGAGCTCCCATTCTTTGGAGGTTGACTAGTTGTTTCCTGTTTGCCTCATTCTCTATTGTGTAAGGAAGCATTACCGGTGAGAATTGAAGGGAGCACTCATCTTCTCTCTGACCCTCATTCCATGTGTAGAGTTTCAGTTGTAGATGTGTCTCTTAGGAATGGAGACTTTTTCAGATGTATATGTTCTGTGTCTGATCAGTTGTCAGATTCCATAGTGGCCTCCATCTTTTGCTTAGAGTAGGTTTTTTTTTTTTTTCTTTTTTTTTGGTCTTTTTGAGACAGGGTCTCTCTGTAGCCCCAGCTGTCCTGGAACTCACTCTGTAGACTAGGCTGGCCTTGAACTCACAAAGATCCGCCTTCCTCTGCCTCCTGAGTGCTAGGATTAAAGGCGTGCACCACCATGCCTGGCCTTAGAGTAGGTATTTTGATTAATGGCTCTAAATATAAGATTCCATAGTTAGTGTATGGTAAGAAATTTCATTTGTCTGGGGTTATGACCCCAATAGGCTTTTCTCTAGTCTCTATGTCCTCTTCAGCCCTGTGCATTTGGCTGAATTTATAGTGGCTATCATGGGTTCACTCCCATTGAGAGGGTTCAAAGTCTAATTAGATAGCTGTTGACCCTCCCCCAGAGGCACTGGTACCTGCCTCCACTGTACTAAGAGAGATGGTTTGCTGAGCAGCTAATCATGGTTGGTAGAGTTTGGTGTGGGCTGGACCACTGATCGACCCTGTCTTGTAGCAGTGTGCACATTGTCTAGCATTTTGACCACATAACTTCAGAAAGAAAAGTTGCAGGTCAGTTCTTGTTCCATTAATCTAAGATCCATCCCTGAGTAATCTACTGCTGTGAACAGTAGGGCCTCATCCTTTATTTATGGTAGATAATAAAGACCTTTGAAGATAGCCTGCTTTGTTTGAGAATCACTTGGATCACTCTCACCAACCATTTAAAGGGAGATATCCTCTGTCTTGCACAGTGTTCGCTGCCACTCAGCTAACAGGTTGTACAATCATGCACTAAAGTTCAGAGAGTGCATGTGAATTTCTCATGGGGTCTCAAGGGCATCACATTACACTCTGGGTTTCCCAGCCTCTCAGACTCCAATAATCTCTACTCTTTCTTCTACCCTCAACATCCCAGTCCTCCTTCCCCAGCCCCAGCACTCCCATAATCTCCACCCCCTCCTTTCCTGACCTCCTCCACCTGCCCTCATACCCCCTTTTATCTCTCCCTCCTCCTTTAGCAACGCAACTCCCCCACCCTCTCAAACTCTCCCGTAGTAACATCTGTTCCTTACTGTCCCCATGTTTTGGCATTTTTCTTTTCTTTACCTCAATATGTCTTTTCCAATTTTGTGGCTCCTAGATATATACTCATATAATGACATTGGTGTTATAATCTGGAAATGAAGGAGGACACACATTGCCTGGTTTTCTTCCTTAGTGTTACTTCACTCAGAATAACATTCTCTAGTTCCATCCACTTATATGAGAATTTCATTTCATCTTTTCTTACTGCTTAGTAGTACTCCAATGTGTAGATGTACCACATTTACACTGTCCATTCAATGGCTGTGAGACATTTAGGTTGTTTCGATTCCTTCATTATTGTGAGGAGAGCACCAACAACATGGATGAACAGGTATCTTTACAGTATTATGAGTCTTTTGGGTATATGCCAAGAAGTTTTATAACTGGGTCAAATGGTTAGTGGATTTCTAATATTTTGAGAGTTTCACACACTCCCTTTCATAGTGGCTGCACTAGTTTTCATTCCCACCAACAGTGAATGAATGTTCCCCTTTCTTCAAATCCTTGCTAGCATCATGTGTCCTTGGTTTATGTGATCTTAGCCAGTTTATTGGGGTAAATGGAATCCTAAAGTGGTTTTTATCTCCATTTCTCAAATTGCTAAGGATGTTGAGCAGTTTTTAAAATGTTTCTTTGCCATTTTTATTTCCTCATCTGAGAATTCTCTGTTCATCCCATTTTTTATTGATTCATTTTTTTTTGCTACTTTGTTTTCTGAGTTCTCTTATATTCTGAGTTCTCTTATATTCTGGATACTCATCCTCTGTCAGGTGTGTAGCTGGTAAAGATTTTCTCCTACTCAGTAGCTGTTTCCATTGATGTACTGAAGCATTGTAGCATAATGAGGTCCTGTTTATTGATTGTTGCCCTTAATGCCTGAGCAAATGATATCCAAAGAAGAAAGTCCTTTCCTATGCCTACCTCTTGGAGGGTACCGCCTATGTGTTCTAGCATTCCCAGACTTTTGGGTCTTATGTTGAGGACTTTGATCCAACTGGGATTTGACTTTTGTGCAGAAAAAGATGAGTGGTCAGTTTCATTCTTCTACAGGTGGTGATCCAGTTCTACCAGCACAATTTGCTGAAGATGCTGTCTTTCTCCCATTGTATATTCTTGGCACCTTTGTCATATACCAAGTGGCTAAAATTGTATGTACTCATATTTGATTCTTGTATACTGTTCCATTGATATATGCGCCTCTTTTTGTGCTAGAACCATGCTGTTTTCATAAGTACAACTCTGTAATATAACCTATGGTCTGGTATGGTGATGCACCCTGATTGTTCTTTTTGCTCAAAATTGTTTTGGCTTTTGTGGGTTCTTTTGTGGTTCATAGCTACAACCTCTACTGATTAGCAATTTATAATTTTCTGTTTGCTAAGTAGTTTCCCATATTATTAGATGTTTGTTAATATATTCTGAATTGTAATAAAGGTTTTGGAAGGAAATATCAGAGTACCAATCAAAGAAAAATAAATTTCTTCTTCCTTGATATATCTCATTCTCTTAAATTTTGATCCTTGGAGAAAACAAAATTTAAGTCTTATTATTTAGATACCAAGATGCTGATCAGCTGTTTCTGTGGAGTAACCATGTTGATGTTTCTAATTCTTTGCTTTGACTTCCCTCATAATGAAGTTAAAATCACATGTGGAGAATGTAGCTACAGTTTAAAAAGAAGAGTTAAAATCAAGTATCAGTCATGATTCTAAATCCTTTAAACATACTAAATACTTGAATTTCACAAATATTTAAATTATGGTTGCCTATATGTCCCTACTTTGTATATGAAGATAAATACAATTGTTTTCAATATGGTATTGGTACTCTTCATCAATGGAGAGCTGCAAGAGAAAGTGAGGAGCTCAGACACTGTGCTCTTGGGTTTAACATCACATTACTTCCTTGGGGGTAAAACAGGTAAAAGGTCACATATGTGTACATAGTGAGCACTTAGGATATTCATAAAATTGACAACTTTTAAATTAGACAGGTTCCATAGAATTGTAGGTATTAATGTTGGCAGAATATTATAGCAAAAAAAAAATGAAAGGGACAAGAGGAAAATACATTGTTTGCCAGGCCATTTGCCACAGTTCATATTGCCTCTTCCTAGAGGTATAGTGAGCCAGTGTTTTCCCATTATCTACCTGACTGCCTTCATATTGTCAGTCAGTTCAGTATTAATACATTGGAATGTAAATTTCCAGTGTGCTGATAAAAAATTTTGTTATTTCCCAATAGCTCATTTATAAGAACAAATGGACTTTTATTGCCTTTTCTTTTTAATAAGTGTCACATTTTCCTGCCAAGAACTTAAAGTACAGTATTTCTAAGTATCTAGTTTCTCTGAAGTTCATGACTTTTTAGATAATCACAACTACAACAGAAACACCTATTCTATTAACCATGAATATATTATTTTCATTACCTTAATATCAGATTGTGTGTGTAAATGTGTGTAAATTATCTCAGTTTAAAGTTCAATAATGTTATGAAAACATTTTTTTTTCCTTTTAGATTTAATTACATCAAAAAGAAGATGTACTTTGTGTTAATAATGAGGAAGTACCATCCCACTCTTCTGAAAGGCTATCCTGAGACAATGCTGTGTCAGACACTGCCCTTTTTTCAAGGAAAACTGAGAGGACTTTATGTCGCTGATGTGGAGGATGTTAAGTTTGAAAGAAGATTGTTATATTCAAAGGAATCCCCTGTCTTGAGATGCCTAGTTCATCAAATACTTAAAATGTCATTAGTAAATGAATGCTTGTCAGTCATCTCTTGTCTTACTCAGATAAAATATTCACATGAATCCATTTTAAGAAAATCTTGCATTTTTTTGTTACCATAATTTCATTTCCTCATTGACTTCAAAGAAAATTAAAAAGAGTAATTTATGGAATCTTTTATTTGCTATAAAAAAAGAAACTAGCAAGAAAATAGATGTGGAGAAACTGACTATGAGCAGGTATAGACATAGATTTGATAATCAAATTATCCCCCTGTGCCTGTGATGTGTGTTGAGTCATTTAAGTAAAGTAGAAATAAATATTTGCTTACACAGAGCTAGTATCAGATAAAATTATTGCTTTGCAAGAGGAAAGTCAGCATATTGCATTGAGAATTTCATGAGTAGAA
Source organism: Rhizomys pruinosus (assembly GCA_009823505.1). Lineage (NCBI taxonomy): Eukaryota > Metazoa > Chordata > Mammalia > Rodentia > Spalacidae > Rhizomys > Rhizomys pruinosus. Next base: position 980,003 of record VZQC01012421.1, read on the forward strand.
AAAGCTGTAACTTTAAGCTGTAACTTTTGTTAGATCATTTTAACTAAAAAATTTTTGAAAATAAACTCTAATTTGAAAACATTGCTCAATTTTTATGACAGGCCTTCTTTGCATCAAGAGAAATGCTCCTATTATTTGTGTCCATTTATGGGGTGGATTATATTTATGATTTATAATATTGAACTATCCCTTCACAATCCCTGGAGTGAAAGCTACTTTATTGTGATGAATGAGCTCTTGTATATGTTCTTGAACATGATTTACAAGTATTTTATTGAGAATTTTCATGTCTGTTTACTAGAGGTACTGTTCTATGATTCTCTTTTTTTGTTGTTGGATAATTGTGTGGTTTGAGTATTCATATTAGCAGGCTTCATAAGTAGAGTCTGGAATTGACCTTCCTTTTCTATTTCAAAGATTGATTTGAGTAATACTGCTGTTAGTTCTTCTTTGCAATTCTAGACCACATGGAAACAATCTCATAGTTGAGGCTCTCCTAGGAACTAGGGTGAACCTACTAAAATTATTGTGCTAAATGGACATAGGATCAAACTTCCCTTTTAATTCTTACCATTCTAAGCATAGACTAGTGCAGCTTTCAAACATCATGAAGGACAATTCTTTGTGGAGTGTAGAGTAGTTAATGTAGAATCTTGCAACTGATTAAATGTCAGAAAAAAGTATCAGTGAAGTACTCAGCAACAAATGGGACATCTATTTTACCCTCTTTCTAAGTCTCATGGACCATCAGGGAAGAAGAGATGAAATGATTGTAAGAGACATAGGCCAGAAAAGAACAGAGAGAAATTTGTCTTCTCGACATGACAGGATTTCTGCCCTCATGAACTAATACAAGAACTGTACAAGATCAAGCCAGTCATCAATTCAGTAAGGAGGATAGAGGAACTCTGAGTCCCCATCCATAACTGGGGCTTTTTTATTGACAGCTAATGATTTCCAGGGGAAATCATTATCTTTAAGGGCATGACCTCTCATAAATCAAACATGTAATATATGGCCCCACATCAAGGAATATACAGGCAGCACAAATTGTGGGTTATTTTAAAATAGGGTCCATACTGGAAGTTGGGAGGGGAAGTAAGGGTGGGTCTGGATTTGGGAAAAAATAGGAGTAAGAATTGGGAATGAATATGATCAAAATATATTGTATAAAATTCTCAGATAATGACACTATTATAGAAAATGCCAAAATAGGAAAAAATGAATGTGTGCAAGGCTTTAAGTAAATCTTTGGTTCTCAGTATTGTCTACCAAAACCAAAGTAACATTATGCAATATAGTAACATATATTTCAGGGAAACACTTATTTGCACATAATGAAAGCTAAGCATGGACACTATTAACTACTTATCAAGAAAACAGGCAAGAGTTGTACCCAGGAGTAGTATAGACATAAATGAGCTGATTAATGATTTCTACATGTTCTATTTCCCAGCACAGGTTTCCTGCGCAAATAAACATAGTGTCAGATTGAACATTATTCACAATTAATACTTGTTTTTGAGGAAAAAGGCGATAATAATTTACAAATATTTCAGAGCTCACTGCTATGTTAAGGAGGAAATAATACGAATGGGTAGAACATATTTGAGTGAGTTGGAGATAACAAATATATGATTAATAATAACCACCCTTCCATTCTTACAGCATTAAACCATTTCAGAGTCATTAATGTTTTTCTGCCTCAAGCCACAAAACCATCTGTTTTCCAAAAACCCTGTGTGTTTTGCTGGAGCAGAATGATAAAATAATCTAAAACTCTAATAGAAGTGTCAAATGTAATGCTGTTCACTTGACTACCATCAAGATCGGATCAAGCAATGTAAGAAATAGCCAATATTTCTCTTTGCATCTAGTATGAGTGTCTAATAAACACTTTTCTTTCAACAGAATGAACTCCCATCTTTCTATCTCTATCGCTATGTTTAACATGCTCTGTTTATGCTCTTTGTCACAAACTTTATAGGATTCCCTGTCTTTAGCTTCTTCTGGGCTCTAAATTTCTGCTATGAAGGAATATCCTGGAAATAACAATATTTTATTTTAAATAATTTTTCAAAAACAAAAAAAAATTAACAGAATTATATCCACAGCAAATAAGAACATGAAAAAAAAAATACCAACTGCCAATACCCATTAGTGACCAGAAAGAAGGCCTAAATTTAAAAATAACTCACCACACCTAATGGTAGTAAGTCAGATCCCACCCACTGAGTCTCTGTTCAATTCCTCTTGCTCACCTCTGCTGTCCCCTGCTAGTCTTTGACCGAGGTAGGCTCCAATTTCTTAGCCTCAAGTCTCTGAACTAGCTTCCTAACTAAGACTTGGCACTGTGAGTGGCAAGGAGAGGACATTGGTGAAAATGCATTTCAGTTGCAGTGAAGACCCCAGGATTTCAAGTGTCATGAAGAGGGGCCAAGGCTTGGCACCAGAAGAGGTCAGAAGCACCCATTGGTTAGGGTGCAGCCTCAGTTTCAGTGGAGACTCCCGCTTTTTGGAAATGCTAACTGTGGGATGACCACCAAAGGCAGAAGCAGATGTGGAATGGAGCTGGCATGGACCTGCAAGAGGAGCTGTGTGTCTTGTGGATATCAGAGTGAGAGAACTGGAGTTGCTGAATCCCTTTGGAGACCAGAAGATTGTAAGTAAATTCCAGTTGACCAGCCTTGAGCTACATTGCTGGACTTAGGTTTTGCCTGATTCTTCCCTTTGAAATAAGACAGTACTTGTTTTGGATTTTAGTGGAGTTCCAGTTAACTTTTAAAAGAGACTGTGAACTTTTAAGGGTTTGGCTTTTAAGGACTATGGGGCTTTCATGGTTCTACTTTCTTATGTGATGCTAATGTTAACATCATTTCTTGGAAATAAGAAATTACAAGGTCAGTGACATGCAAAACACATCACTTGTCATTGACAAGAGGTCAATTGTGCTGGATAGATTTAGTGTCAACTTGACACACCTGGGTTAAGGGAACCTCAACTGGGGAATTTCCTCCATTGGACTAGCCTGTGGCCAAGTCTGTGGAGTACTGTCTTGATTGTTGAGTGATGTAAGAGGGCCCAGTCCACAATGGCTGGTGCCACCCCTGAGCAGGTTGTTCTGTAATGTATAAGAAAGTAGTCTGAGCATGGGCCAGAAGAGCAGGCCAGTAAGCAGTGATCCTTCATTGCCTGTGTTCCAGCTCTTGGTTCCAGATTCCTGCCCCTAGTTCCTACCTTGGGCTCCCTAGGTGATGAACTATGACCTTGGAGATGTAAGATGAATAAACCATTTCCTCCCCAAGTTGGTTTTGGTCAGAGTGTTTTGTCACAACAATTGAGGACAAAAAAGAACATATGTGACTTAATGAAATATCAAAAAAAATCATAACCTGAGAAATGAATTTTAAAAAGTTAACATAGTTAAGAACACCCCCCTAAATCAGCATGATATTGAAAAACTCTAAAAGCCAATTGGAAACAATAGGAGAAAACCTCACAAGCAGAATGAATGAAACCACAAACAGAAATGGATGATTTTCTAAAATCATGAACACCACCAAAGTTAAATCAAGTAGAGATCAACATCTTTTTTGTTGAGCATTTGTACAACTCACACAGTGGTTCTCAGTCAAACACAACCTCCTATGCTCCTGCCACTCATCAGAATTTATGCATTATAACAGCCATGCTAAGCTCTATCCAGTCATGCTCCTAAACCCAGATGTCCTTCTAGACAAATAGATCTGCTGGAGTCTAGTCAGCATATCTACGCATCCATAAAATCAGGGCATGAACATTATTTATTAGATTAAGTAGACTTAATTTCAATGCTATAATAAGGGAACAATTCAAATTCTCACCATTTGTTTCACACCTACAAAAACCACTTCAAATAATTTTGTAATCTTTGTCAAAGGTAAACAAATATCACAAGTATATTATGTCTGAATTAAACTTCATTGTGTATTTTATCTTCCCTGCGTCTTTTGGTTGATTCGATAATGTGACTATTATGAAAGATACTTAAATAAGTATGAATACACAAATATCTTCATGATAAACTGACTCAGAGTACATCAAATACATACCCAGGAACATTACAGCTAGGTCCACATTTAAGGTTTATTTGTATTTATTATTGTGTGTGTGTGTGTGTGTGTGTGTGTGTGTGTATGGGCATGCATATATGTGGACCCTCATCATTATGCATATGTAGACATCACAAGACAATTGTAAAAGTCAGTTTTCTCCTTTTAACATGTGGGTTCAAGTGTTAATATTCAAATTTTCAGGTTTGAAGGAAGTTCCTGGACCCACTGAGCTGTCTACTCATTCCAGATCTGCTCTCTTGCTTAGCTGTCTGTTCTCCTTTGCTATGTTTCTGTTTGTCACTTTCACATTGCACAAAAATCAGTTATAAATCGAATAAGTGTAAATTTAAGACAAAAATGTCACTTTTAATATGTAAAATAATGAACTACTTCAGATATATCAGGAAATGTTTTAGATATATTTTAACATCTGTTAAAAGAGAGACAAAAATAGGGAAAGTCTATACATAGGTATATACACAGGAAAGAGAATAAAATAAATAAATAGTGATGTAATTTAAAAAGCTGTAGATTAACAAAATAGCCAATTATGTGATATTTATCTTTTATTTTGTTTTATGTGTATGCATGTATTGTCTACACCTGTGTAAGTTCATCTGGGTTGAGATACCCTGAGAGTTCAGAATACAGGGAGTCAGAACCCCTGGAACTAGAGTTACAGACAGTTATTAGCCACCATGTGGGTGTTAGAAATCAAACCCTGTGCTATGCAAGAACAGTCAGTGCTCTTAATTGCTGAGCCATCTCTTCATCCCAGATATATATATATATATATATATATTTTAATTTTTGACAATTTCACGTGTTAGGACTGTAATTAGATCATCCCCACCTCTCCCTCTGCCCCATTAACTCAGGCAGTGTCCCTCCAATCTGTCCCTAACTTATGACCTTTTCTCCTTTACTTGTTATCATTATATATTGATACTTATAAAAACAAATATATACAGCACATCAAACCTAATTCATCCACTGAGTGTTGCTTCTATGTACATGTATTTGGAGAAGAGTACTTGTGACTTGATAATTTGTCCATGAGTTTCTACCTGGAGAAAACTGATTCTTCCCTCTCCAAATCCATTAACTACTTGTAGTGCTTCATCAAGTGGTGCAGCCTTGTGAAATTTCTCCTATCCATGTTACCATATCAGTTGCTCTTGTTTAAGAGAAGAAACTGCCTTGTTGAGATTTCAGGGTGCAGTTTTCCTGTCTTGTTTCATAGACTCCATCTAGCATCAGGCATCCTGGTCCTCTGGCTCTTACTATCTGTCAATCACTTCTTCCATAATGTTCTCTGAGACTTAAAAGTAGAGGTTGCACTTTAGATATGTCAACTGTGTCCCTTATTCCCTGAATTTTAACCCATTGTTCATCTCTGTGAAAGTCTCCATCTGTTATAGAAAGATGCTTGTTTGTGAGGGGTAAGACCTACACTCACCAGTGGGTATAAGGATAAGTATTTAAACATAGTTAGAAATTATACTTATTTGGGAAAATGACAATAGTAGGGTCTCCATTCCAGGGCTTTGAGCTAAGTTTACAGTACCAGCATGGTAGTTTGAATGAGTGTCCCCCATAGGCTTTAAGTATTCAAACATTTGTCTCTAGTTGGTGGCACTGTTCTTGGAGGTCTTAGAAAGTGTGGCCATGCTAGAAGAAGTACGTTATTGGGGGAAGGCTTAGTGACTTTAACAAGCCTTGTGGTCTCCAGTCGCTCTCTCTGCTTCCTGTGCTCATTGTGAGATGTGACCCTCGGCTTGCTGCTCCAGCCGCCATGCCTCCCGCCACAATGGACTCTAATTCCCTGGAACTGTCAATCATAAGCTCAAATAAAGTCTTCCTTTTATAAGTTCCTTTGGTCATGGTGTTTTATCACAGCAACAGGAAAGTGACAAATACAGTTATTTGGTACCAGGAGTGGGGTGTTGGCTGTGAAGATCCTGACCATGTGGATGTTTGGAGAAATGTGGAAGACTTTGGAATTTTGGGCTAGAAAAGCTGTTGACTATTGTAAGCAGAGCTGAACAGGTCAGTCTAGTAGAAGCCTGGAAGAAAGCATTGCTACAAAAAATGTGGTTCCAGAGGAAAATAAAGACTTAGGCAGCAACTGGGATATTTTGATAAAGAGTCTGGCAGCAGTTTGCCCACAGGCCAAATGTTTGCCTTATGCTAAGTTGAAAAGCAATGGACTAATGTCTTTGGCGGAGGATGTTTCAAGACAGCCTAATGTAGAAATAGTGACATGGCTTTTAATGGTGAATATTGTACAGATCTACAGTGAAAAAGAGCAAATGCAGCAGAAGGAAATGCAGAATGTACAGTTTGGATCTGAAAAGTACACTAGGAAGATTAAAGGTGTGGCCAAGGCATGTGAAGGAGAGGCTCCCTTTCATAAGGAGACTAAAGTGATTAACAAGAGGCCTAGATATTTACAAGTAAACAACAGAATCAATACCTTCAGGGCAAGACCACACCTAGCTAATCCTCCAACAAGTCCAGGGCAGAGAAAAATTGCAAATGTGGTTAAAGTAGGAGAGAGTCCATCCCAAACTTGCAGCCAGATTCGGCAATTTCATTCACATGGTGCTGGCTTTATAGGCATGAAGTTTGCAAGAGTGAAGGGGTCATCAGTTCTTCCTCCATGGTTTCAGAGAGCCACAGAGGCCAGGCAGAGTGGAGCAGGGGCATCCCTGAATAAAGAAGGCACTGATAGGCCGTTGCACGAAGCTGTGAATGTGAAACCTGGTTGGCAGCAGAGACCCCAAGAAGACATTCGAGATGCCAGACCTGTGAGATATTTGCCAAGGAAAGCTGCATATAGGGAGTGGTACCAGCCTAAGAAAGAGATGTATGTTGCAAGCAAAGCTGGAAGAGCTGAGCCATCTAAGCCCTTTGGAAGTCAAGTCCCAGAAGTTGCACATGGAGCTACTGAACTTGGCGTTTGCCCTGCTGGTTTTCGGTCTTGTTTTGGTCCACTATTTCCTCACTATGCCTCTATTCCTCCCTTTTGGAATGGGAATGTGTATTCAGTTCCACTGTACGTTGGGAGTTTGTAATTTACCTTTTGATTTTACAGGAGCTTACAGTTAGGAATTGGCCTGAGTCTCAGAAGAGACTTTGGACTCTAGACTTTTGAATGGTATTGAAATTGGTAAAGACTATGGGGACTTTTAAGGTTTGACTAAATGTATTTTGCATTTTATATGGTCAGGAGCCTATGGGGGACAGGGAGTGGAATGTTGTAGTTTGAATGAGTGTCCCCCATAGGCTTTAAGTATTCAGACATTTGTCTCCAGTTGGTTGCACTGTTCTTGGAGGTCTTAGAAGGTGTGGCCATGCTAGAGGAAGTACGTTATTGGGGGCAGGCTTAGTGACTTTAACAAGCCTTGTGGTCTCCAGTCATTCTCTCTGCTTCCTGTGCTCATTGTGAGATGTGACCCTCAGCTTGCTGCTCCAGCTCCAGCCGCCATGCCACCCACCACAATAGACTCTAATTCCCTGGAACTGTCAATCATAAGCTCAAATAAAGTCTTCCTTTTATAAGTTCCTTGGTCATGGTGTTTTATCACAGCAACAGGAAAGTGACTAATACAGTTACCAGGTATGAATTTCCTATCATTCAAGTACAACTTAAGTCTAATAAGGAAGTTTTGATTACTCCGGGTTAAAAGTGCCACTGTTACATATTGGAGTTGTATTGCTAGGCCGTGGTTGATATAGTTCAAAGGATTTAGAGCTAGGTAAACTATTGATTGCTTTCTCCTTTCACAGCTTACATAGCACCTTCTGACAGTATGTGACTGGTCTTCAGGGAGGAATATTCACAGTCTGTTCCAGCTCAAGTCCTTCAAATCCTTTGAGAGATGTGTGCACTGTTTATAGTAAGAGGAGCTTAACTGGATTTTCTGGGAGACAACCAAGGGTAATGGCAATAGACTATAACTTCTGGAAGTCTCTGACTACCCTGGCAAACAACTTGAAGGGAAAATTTCAGTCTTGGCACTAGAGATTTGTTAGCTATGCCCATTTAGGGGAACATTATCATCTTGTGTGGCATAACTTATTTTACACTACATACACACACACACACATACCCACACTTCAAGCATTATATAGGTTATCTGTCTATACATTTTCCACTCTCTCTCTCTCTCTCTCTCTCTCTATATATATATATATATATATACATATATATATATATATATATATATATATATATATATATATATATTATTATCATAGCTTGGTCAGTTGCAAAGCCCATGTGGTATAATAAGCTTCCTGACCATAAACTTACTAAAGATATTAAAATGGAGAAAATTACGTTTGGTAAACGTAATCATTGTGGAAAGTTTAATACAATTGCAAAAATGTTAAATATATAATATGAAATAAACTTATAAGTAATATTTCAGGCATGGCTGATAAAATGAAACTATAAATAAATATAAATGGTATGAGATAGGGCACATTAATGGATATAGATTGTTAATTCAATAGTTAATCATCACCGAATTAGAAGTTCTTTCTCAGACTTTTTTTTAATTTTTAAATATTATTTGTTTTAGATTCATGTGTATGAGTGTATGTCTGTAAATATAGCCATGTCTTGCAATGCCTACAGAAGCCAGAAGAGGGTAGATGATCCCTGGAACTTTTGTTATGGATGTTTGTTATCTGCCATGTAGGTGCTAGAAATCAAACTTGGGTCCTCTATAAGAGTAGCCAGTACACTTAACTGCTGAGCCGTCTCTCCAGTCCCAAAGATTATTTTTAAAATGTTATGTGAATTTTTCACTCAGAGCGAATGACAAAAATGTGGTATGGTATATCTACACAATGGAGTACTATTCAGCGGTAAAGAAAGATGGCATTATGAACTTTGCAGGTAAATGGATGGAGCTCAAATCCATTATGCTGAGTAACACAGTCCCAGAAATACAAACAGAAAATGGTTTCCCTCATTTGTAGATGCTAACACCAAATCCCCCAGATGAAAGGCAAACTGAATGACATTATAGTTATATTTCTGTTTATCTGAAAGCAACTATGTTGTTATAATGTGAATCTCTCAATGAGCTCTAGAATCCACCCACCAATTATTTTCTGACTCTGTAATTACTATATATGGGTGGAGAGTGTGTATCCATATTTTAGAGTAATATAAAATTAATAGAGGAAAATGTGAATTCCTAAACATAAAAAAGACTGAGAAAAATATTATGTGGGAAAATAAAATAGCATGCTTACTTAAAAATTAATGTTATCAGTAGAAGATATTTAAGTAGTTAATGTAAAATGATTACTGGAGAATGACTCAACCCATTAATTTGCACAGTACCTTAAAAATGTAAAAAAAAAAAAAAAATGATGGTTTCAATCAATAACTTCGCATCCCAGTGGGCTATTTCCTTAAAATTCTTTTCAGAAGATATATAGTGTTTGCCAGTATTGAAGCATCATTTATACATGTCAGCTTCTCATCTCATTATCCTCTTCAAGAGTGCAGTCCTCCTGTTGCCTCGTACAGGATAAGTTTGAAAATCATTGAACTTATTTCATGTTGCTTGTTTTCTGAAAATGGTTTTTAGAACCTTCACTTATACTGATGTATATTTAAATACAACGTTCTTCCTCTTTGACATATATTATTTTATATGTGAATCGGACTGTGTATTTTTGTTTTGTGTTTGGTCAATTCCACTTTAGCTAAAATTTGGACTTTTCCAGTTTTACCTTCAAGTTAGTCATGCTGCTATAAAATTTCCAGAAATATAACTAGGAATGAAATCTGTAGATCGTAAGTATAGGTGTGTTCAGCTTAAATAAGGCCAAACAGTTTTCAACGTTGTTGTAACCAGCATTTATGAGAGCTACGATTACCCTATTCCCTGGACAACAACTGTTCACGTATTATCTAGGGTTTTACTAAAATGGAAGGCAAGGTTTTTACTGCACTGACCTATACCAAAACTCAGCTATTGCATTGAAATCTAAACTTCTAGTTCTTTAAAATGTGTTTTTATTTGGACACAGGATATTTAAGAAAGAAAAATGAGTTCATTAGAATGTATCTAGTACAATTTGAGTAGCATAATTTGACAGAAAGGAGATGAAGATAATGTCCATGCAAAGATGGGGGAAAGAAAGCCATCTAAACAGGAAAACTTAGGGGTAACTAGTCTTTCCCTGATGATCAATTGACCATGGAATTCTACCCTCAAGAAAAATCAGAAGGATATTCTATTATTTAAGGCACCTGTCTGGGTCATGTTGTTCTGATAGAACTAACAGACCTACACAATATACTTGTGATTTAGCTGTTTCCATCTGATAACTGCATTCTCATTTCTTTTTGTTACAAAGAAAAAGAGAACAGTTCTGAAACCTTGTTAAAGCTCTTAAAAAGCTCTCATTATTTATTAAATTTTTTTGAAAACATAGTTATACTCTTCCATGATGTTTGTATTGCCTGTTCTCCTCAATAACTTTTCTGAAAACCATGATGAGATAATATATCACTTTTCAGAAAGGTTAACAAATACATAGAGATGTTTATAAAATTTTTAAAAATTTCCTCAATTCATAGCCTTACTATAACAAATATATCTATGCCATATATTTTGGCAATATTTTAATTGTGCAAACTTTACAGAATATTCATCTGATATCTAAATAATTTCATGTTATAAATTGAAGTTTCTGCCCACACTGTTGTTATTTGTTTATTTTAGTATGGAAATTGAACTGAGAAACTGTGGAGAATATATTGGCTTAATTGTTATTAGAAGGCAAATCTTGATTACTGATATTTAAAATCCATGTTTCCTGTGAATAACCTTCCTTCCTTCCTTCCTTCCTTCCTTCCTTCCTTTCTTTCTTTCTTTCTTTCTTTCTTTCTTTCTTTCTTTCTTTCTTTCTTTCTTTCTTTCTTTTTTTCTTTCTTTCTTTCTTTCTTTCTTTCTTTCTTTCTTTCTTTCTTTCTTTCTTCCTTCCTTCCTTCCTTTCTTTCTCTCTCTTTCTTTCTCTCTTTCTTTCCTCTTTCTTTCTTTCTCTCTTTCTTCTTTCCTCTTTCTTTCTTTCTTTCTTTCTTTCTTTCTTTCTTTCTTTCTTTCTTTCTTTTCTTTTCTTTCTTCTGTTTCCTTTCTTTTTTTTAAAGTCAAGGTCTTATATACCATGGTGGCTTCAAAGTTGCTTCATGTATTTCTATAAATTAATCTCAGTGGCATGCTTCATCAGCACTCTACCAGCTAAGCTCTATCCTCCAATCAGGACTAATCACTAGTTGCATGTTATTCAGCTTTTCATCACTGTGAGAAAATACCTGAGGAAAATACTTAGAGGAGGAAATTTGATCATTCTGCTTGGTTTGATTTATTTGGCTGAGGATTACAGCGATTTCAGCTCATGTTGGCAGGCTCCTTTGCTTTGGGTCCGTGGCTTTCCAGAATATCATGGAAGAGACTGTGACTGAGGCACATCTGTTTACATCATGAGACACCCAAGAATGGATAGCAGTAGAAGAGTCTGGTGACATATTAGCTATCAGAGCACATGACCAGCTAAGCAGTCCCTCTAAGTAGGCCACAATTCCTAATGATTAACGTCTTTCAATATGCCAGCAATCTTTTCCATCGATGGGTTAATCAACTAATGAAACCAGACCCCTCAGGACATAATCACTTAATAAAATCTCACCAGGTTACAACCAAGACTTTAACCTCTGATTTGGGAGCCATTTTGTATTCAAACTATAACAACAAATAGGTAGTATTCATTTGCTAATAATTCTTACTATAACTTTAAAATCAATTATAGAAATATTTCCAATAATAAAAATAACATAAATTATATAACAAATAATACAAATAAAATATTAAATATATGAATTTGCCTTACTTAATTTCCTAAGTGTGATACTTAATTGAAAGGAGAAAATTAATCAATACTAGAAGCTAAGGAATAGTCTTTCTTTAAATTCAGCCTAACTCGGGAGAAGATTTTTCAAGTTTCAGCATTTAATTAGAATGCCACCCTTCTCCTTGGAATCAACATTTTTACTAGCACACATGCTTTTAGCCTTAGGACTTCCCACTTATCTTTAAAAGTCCATACAGGTTGGAAGACGCATAACCGGTAACAAAAGAAACACAATACTTTATGATTTTCCAGCTAAGGAAGCAGAAGAGAAATGGAAAATCATACTTTGAAGCGTATTTTGTCAGATGTATTGTGAAGAATTGAAGGTTTTGGATGTTAATCTGTAATGTAGATTGGCAGCTTTGAGTACAGATAAACAAATCTGTAACACGATATTCAAAGACACTGTGTCACTGCTGCTCATGATAAGACAGAGTGGAAGAAATGGTTTCTGATTTTTTCTCAACCAGGGATATGGGTATTACTGTGGGTGGCATATGCTCTCTGCAAGCTGGACCCAGGATCATCATACTGGGTCACAGAAAGGGGAATAGAGCTGTTGCATTCTTAGTCTGTATTTGAAGAATATGATATTTATTACTCTGATCTAGTGGAATTGTATAGACAAGAGGACTGGGAAGATGGGAGAGTGGGTAAGAATGCTTGCTGGGACAGCATTAGTACTTGGATTCCAATTTCCAGAAGCCATGTACAAAGCTGAGCGTGAACACATGTGCTGAGTATGTGTTTGAGAGTGGAAGGTGGTGATCGGAGGGTATCTGGGTGTTTCTGGAATCTGCTCTAAACATGTGAAGTATGAGACTCTGTCTCAAGGGAATAAAGCCTAGTAATAGAGCACGATAAATGATGTCTGACTCTCAACTCTATGTGCATTGTGTGTGTCCTCACAATATAGCACATCCACATATCACATAAAATCTTACACATTTTTTATTATTGAAAATCAAAATCAAAACATAATAAAATATTACTTAAGATATGTAATGGATGTCTACTACATTTGTGATGAGATATCTAATTAATTTCTGATAACATTAAGAGGTGGTAATTAGATGAAATGGAAGTAGAATTCCTAAGATAACTCTGAAACGATAAACTAAACACAAACACACACACTCATACACATGCACACACAACACACACACACACACACACACACACACACACACACCTACATGTACTTTAAAGAAGCCTCAGTAATGTTCATTGGATTCTTCTTACTTAAGTTTTTTCCCCATCTTTGACTCTCCTAGTAACTTGAAGTTTAAGTGTGAAGAGCGTCTTTAGAATTGTACAGTTGGCTTTGTTTCTTTGACTGAATTTACTTTAAAAAATTTTATTGAGTATATGAGAATTTCATACAATATAATTTGGTTGTAGATTCCATTCCCTGTCTTCACCTACCATTACTGCTCTCCACCTGATTCAGTGTACTCTGATACATATTTGTAATAAATTCTGTAGAATCTTATTTGTTCCTCCAAATGTTGTCCATTGTGTCTCCATCCACTGGATCCTGATTAACCTAACAAGAGTCTTCTCACTGACAGAGACTGTCTCTCCCCCTGATAGCAGCTACCCGGTGCCAAAAGCTCTCTAGCTTGTGTTTGGATTTCATATTCGTTTCCCAAAATCTTTGCTGGAATTTTATCTGGCCTGAGGTAGCATAAGACTTCTGCATGTTGACAACATTGCTGAGTCCATATGAGTAACAGAGCAGCTATATGGAAAATTCTGCTTCCTGTGGTCATCCACTACCTATAGCTCTTAGAATTTTTCCATCCCCTACTTCTGCAATGATATCTGAGCCTCAGAAGTTTGATATAGGTGTTCTATTCTGGGATAAGCATTTTCAGCCTCTTTTTCTCTGTTCATTGGCAGATGTGGCTTTCAATATTAATCACCATCTACTGGATAAGGAAACCAGAAACTTATCTGGTGATAGTTGAGATATACATTAATCTATATGTATAACAAGTCAATAGGAGTTAGTTTTATACTATAACTAGTACAAAACTAGTATTAGACCCTGTGCTATGCTCTGTGAGTTCTCTAGCCTCAGGTTCCTCAGTCTGATATTAATGTCTGGTAGAGTTCCATCCTATGAAGGAGACTTAAAATCCTATTAGAGAGTGGTTGGTTTCATTATATCCATGCCATTATTGTACCAGTGGACATATCTTGCCAGGCCAGTTGTTACTGTATTTCACAGCATTCTTCAGCAGGGTAAGGTTGGTGATTATTTTTTCCTTCCCGCATAGCACATTCAAACACTATGAATGCTAGACAGTAGTAATGAGGCTCTTAAACTAACAAATGCTTGTTTTCCCTTGTTTGCTCTATAGCTCATGTATGTAGCTCTTTCAGCAACAGGGTCTTACATTCAGATTCTACTTCATAACCAAGATTAGAGGCACTGGTCAGTAGTGTTTGAGGGTCTACAGGACCTCTGGTCATCAACTTTTAGAGAAGGAGTCCATCTCTAGCATTGAAGTTTTATTTTATTAGCCTATGTTATCCAGTGAGAGCAGTATCTCCCCATAAAAGGTAACTAACTCCCTTTAATATATTTTCATAATGTATATGTATATACTTTAAGAAGTTTCTATACTAAGTTTCCATATAGCTTTTTCTAAAGGCTTTTAGTGTTTTTATCTCTCACCCTCACTCCCTTCTCTGCTCTGCCCTCCCATTCCCCATCTCATTAACCATTTTCTCTCTTTTTTTGGTATTTTTGAGAAAGGGTCTCCCTTTAATCCCAGCTGGCCTGGAGCTCACTCTTTAGACCAGGCTGGCCTTGAACTCACAGAGATTCTCCTGCCTCTGCCTCCTGAGTGCTGGGACTAAAGGCATGTGTCACCACGTCCAGGGAACCTTTTCTCTCTTTAATTCTTTTTTCCTCCTTTATGTCACCACATTATAACACAACTTACAGGAAGCATTTATAAGCATACTGTTACTCAGTGTAAGTCTATTCTACACTAACATCTCTTCTCTAAACTTTTGTAAATCTAAACCTTTGTAAAGTAAAATCTTCATCAATGGTCATCATTAAAAATCTGTACATATGAACAAGGTTCTTTTAGCAAAGATCAAAAGTACTTATGGGGATACTAAGACTAGAAGACTTTCCAAAGCACTAGAAATGGTAGCAAACTCCTGGGGTTCCTGAAGACTGAGGGAGCCTGAAGTCTCCAGGGAGCTCCCACATGCTGGATGAGCTATGTCATCAGTTTCAATTCAATGTCAGCAGAGACCAAAGGTTCACTAATGCAACATTCTAGTTAATGAAAAATATTTGACAAAATGGAATTACAGAGAATGAATTTTTTTTATCTTTTCAAGGCAGGGTCTCCCTTTAGTCCCAGCTGGCCTGGAGCTCACTGTGTAGACCAGGCTGGCCTTGAACTCAGAGGGATCCACCTGCCTCTGCTTCCAGAGTGCTGGGTTTAAAGGCGTGAGCTATCACATCTAGCCAGAGAATGATTTTAATATGGTATTTATTATTCTATTGCTATTGCTTGCCTCAATGAATTCCCCTACAATGCTCATTTACTGAAGCCTTGTTTCATAGGGGATAGTGGGAGGTGGGCAAAAATTTAAAGTATTTAAGAGATAGTGCTTGTGAAGGTGAGTGTGCCATTGAAAAAGACAGTGGAAACCAATGTCTTTATTTTTTCTTACATCCAGCCTTGAAGTGAATGGCTTTGTGCCTATGTGCATGCATACTGTGGTGCACACATCATCCAGGAAAATAAAAGCCCACTTGTCATTGATGACAACATCCCAGCCTGTGAGACAAAGAACTCGTTACAGTCACAGAAGGATGACTAACACCAGAGAACACAAAAGATTCACTAGGTGCTCAGGTCTCTGTAGTTAGTGGCAGAATTTCATCCATTTGAAACTTTAGAGAATCGTGGTTACATATTTCTTGTCATTTGCTGAGATGTACTTTGTTATGATCACTGCAACATCATTCAAGTACAAGTTGTGTTAGAAAACATAAGGTATAAAACTGTCTCCAGTGTATTTATTGTAAATAGAGAATGAAGTTTTATGATAGTTGTTAATTGTCTGAAATTCTATCCATGCAGTAGTTAGTTGAATGATGAATGATTTAAAAGAATGTTCACTGTAGATCAATGCACAAGATTGCATAAATCAATTAGTTTTAAAGATATATTATATATTACATATACATATACACATACATATGTATATGTATGTATGTAGCATGTGACATGATGACTATTTCTCTGGGAAATATCCAATTAATTTACCATTTAATTTTCATGTCACCACAAACCAACCACAAGGTCTTATAGCTTATTCAGGTTTTAGTGCAATGCTGGTATATTCCATAGATAATAGTTTTGACTAGAAAAATTCTGCATGTGTTTTTATGTATGCAATATTTCATAATCTGTGACTTTTTTGTTAACAATGTGGGTTTTTCTATCCACATTAACGTCCTACATACTTCTATCAACAGAAGACTTCAAAAACCTCATAAGCTAAATTATTTTCAGCAAATGATTCACAGGGCTGGAGAGATGGATCAGCACTTAAGAGCATTAGTTGCTCTTGCAGAATTCTCTTGCAGTGAACCCATCACCCACATGGCAGCTATCAACCGTTTGTAATTCCAGTTCCTGGCATCTAATACACTCTGATTGAGTAACACAGGTGTACTTACACACATGCAGGCAATACACTCATACAAATAAAAATAAAATGTAATAATAACTAATTTTTAAAAAAGTTAATGCACTTTATTGACTAAATGAATTTCAAATATTTTTTTCTTTAAAAGCACCAGGAGAGGAGATACAGAGATGACTCAGTAAAAGGATTAGTTCTCTTGCTAATATGGGTTCTTAGCACCCATACGGAGTTTCCCAACCATCTTTAATTCCAGTTTCAAAGGATCTCTAATTATATGTACTCTTGTATGCATCCAAACAAAACAATTACACTCTTAAATAAAATTCAATCAATAAAAAATTAAAAGCAATCTGAGAATATCTTTTGGTATATTTCTCTTCTATTTTTATATCTACTCTTTCATTAATTCAATGTGAATTGTAGAAAATGAAGTAAGTTTTCCTCTTTGGTTCATGGTGTTGCTGATATTCTCTGTACATGGACAACCCTCCCGCACTTTCTTTCTCTGCACCTGAGTTTCACAGGAAACTCAGATAATAAAAATGTACAGTTTAGTATTCCATTTATTTCCTCAAGGTATTAATTACTGGATTTCATACACTGTCATTTATTTATGTCATACATCTGTTAAGGCCTATTTAGTCAAGTAAGTGCTCCAGATGTCCCCCAGTTCAAGTTTATCAACTGACTGACGTCTAATCAGCCTACCTAGAATCCCTCCCTTTAAGAATATCAGCTCCTCTTCACAGATCACAAGTCAGCTGCCAATAGTTCTTTGGGTAAGATTGGGGCCTGTTGCTTATTTTCACGGTTCTCTGCTGGGTTTTTGTCTTCTTGAGTATGCATGACTCTTGTGCATGCTAACACTGTTGCTGTAGATTCACATGAGTAAGGTCCCAGGATGCAGAACCTCTCCTCTGGCTCTTCCAATATTTCTGCCCCCTCTTCCTCAGTGATCATTGAGCTCTGGGTGAGTGGAGTTTAATATAGGAATTCTGTCCACGGTCCCACACTCTGTAGACTGTTATTCTCTTTAGCCATTTGTGTCCTTTGTGTTCATGACCTTCTGTAGTAAGGGGTAGTTTCATTTATTAGAGTTGAGAGATTAATTAATATTCATTTATGCCTTGTTCCACTATGTTCTGTCAACCTTCAGTGTAGAGGTTGCATTGTAGATGTGTCATTTTGGTTGGGTAATTCAGAAATAGTCTATGTGTGATCAGTCATCTGACACTGTTTGAACAATGCCAAGTGCAAAACTTTTCAGGTTAACATTACAAGAATCCAAGAGGTGATATTTCCATAAACAGAAGACAAGCAAACACAGAATAATGAATTGTAGCTCCAGTGATTATCAAAAGTTAATGAAATAACTTTTTCTTGTTGCACAAAACAATGATACAGGTTTTATACAGATATTAAGTTAAATGTATAAAGTTAATATAAAATAGGTTTGCCTATTTTAGTTGTGTGCATTAAAATAATTCATCACGATTCAAAGAATTCATTCCAAATTTGCATGCAGGCTTGATGACAATATACGACATTAAATGTATTTATAAGAGTAATGATAAAATTGCACTGTTTATACCAGTTGTAAGAGTATTTTCCAAAGTTAAATTATATATTACAATCAGATCACAATAAAGCATAACTTCCCAAATGAAAATTTAATAATTTATTTTATTGTACTTTTAATTTTACATAGGATTATCAGACAAACTCCACTTATAAAAATAAATAAAATAATTAATAGGGGAATAAATAATTAGACAGATGCTTAGGAATAAATATCATATTGAAGCAAATAAAATTGAAATTATTCATAGAGAAATTATACATGAAAGAGCTTCATTTTCCCTACCTCAACTCTTCCCTAAGCTTGTAAATCTCACTAAGGGGAGGAATCTTATCTTTCCATTACTTCTCTTTGCCAGGATTTAAGAGAACAGTTGATCAACCAGTTTCCAGACTTTGAGGACATTACTCAAGGAAAGTTACAATTTAAGTCCAGCTAGATTGTTGGTAAGTCAGAATAGAAAAGATGTCTGGTGTTAGCTAAGAGCAAAAGTGATGCATGTTACCATTGGTAGGATTATAAAAGATATCACTATAATCCTTATTGTTGTGTAGGAGACCACTACACATCTATCACTTGTGTTGGGAGCCCCAAAAGTTTATGCCACCAAGACCATCATGGGTTTTTCTCTGGAGCAAACAGAATTACTGACACTCGATAAACAGCTAGGATGGGTAGCAGTGCCATGGTTAGCCTACTTCTCAGATCTAGCTTGGCTGTTGGGAACATGAAAACAAGTATCACACCAATGCTAATCTTTATGGAGTTGCATACACTTGCTTCTGCATTGTGTGTACTGGCAATAGCATCACTCCTTCTGGTACTAGTGTATTAAATGTTTTCCCAGAAGCACCTGTGAGGACTCAAATTGCACTCCCAAGCATCTTATCTCTCCTGAAACATTTCCTCCCTTAGTCCTAATACCATAGGACCCTACTGCCTGAGTTAACATATAGGTGTGCCCCGGTAGCCAATGCATGCCCCTGCATGTAGTTTCCTACATGCCCTATACCTGGTTCCACCATGTGTTCCCTTCCATCTGTCATCAAGTCTCACACAGTACCCACCACAATTGAAAATCCGTGTTTACTGAAGTCAGCCCCTAATGTTCTGAAGGGAGGACTGACTGCTTGTTCAAATGTAGATACAAATATATAAATAAATGGGATATAACTTTCAGCATACTAACAAAGGAACGCTATAGGTTCTAGTAACATAGAAGAGAATGATGCATGAATAAATAGGTCGTACTTTAGGAAACCACAATAGAATCATGGTGATCAAAAGTTGTTTGGGGAAATATGTAGACCCCAGAATCAATGACACAGGGAGTTTGACACACAGTTAACATTCTGAACTTGAAGTTTAACTTCATATTCCTCATGTCACAGGGAATACTGAAAGCTGCAAAAGAAAAGCAAGTCACATATAAAAGAAAATCTGTCAGAATCACAGCTGAATTTTCAACACAAACTATGAAAGAAGAGCCTGGACCAAAGTATCCCCAGTTCTAAATGACCATACATGCCAACTCAGAATGCTTTACCCAGCATAGTTTTAGCAGAAAAAGAAATCTTCCATGACATAAATAGTCTGCAAGAATTCATGTGCAGAAAACCAGCACTTTAAGGAATATTTGAAGCAATACAAAGAGATAAAGAAAGGAATGACTATACCCAAAAAGCAACAAAAAGAAACTGAATGAAGGTATAACTATGGAAATACAAAGTTAAATTAAGAATGCAAACAGCTGCTGTCTGATTTAAGAAGTCTTTTCCTACACCTACGTCTTGTAGTCTGCTGCCAAGTTTCTCTTCTATCACCTCAAGAGTTTTGGATTTCACGTTGAGGTCTTTGATCCATTTGGAATTGACTTTTGTACAGGGTGATAGGTAGGGCTTTAATTTCATTCTTCTACAGGTGGTGATCCAGTTTTGCCAATACCACTTATTGAAGATGCTGTCTTTCCTCCAATGTGTCTTCTTGGCTTCCTTATCAAATATGAGATGGCTGAAATTGTATGTGCTCAGGTTTGGATCTTCAATTTTGTTCCATTGGTCAACTGGTCTGTTTTTGTGCCAGTACCAAGCTGTTTTTATGACTATAGCCCTGTAGTATAATTTGATGTCTGGTAGAGCGACCCCCCCCCCCGTATTGATCTTTTCGCCCAGAGTTGCTTGGCTATTCGGGGGTCTTTGTTTTTCCAAATGAAATGAGGATTTTTTTCCAAACCTGTGAAGAAGCTCTTGGGGATTTTGATTGGGATTGCATTAAATCTATACAATCAATTAGGTAGAATGGACATATTTTATTTTCCTCAATCATGAGCATGGGAGGTTTTCCATCTTTGATTCTTCTTCAATTTCCTTCTTCAGAGTTTAAAAAATTTTGTTGTAGAGGTCCTGGGTGTCTTTGGTTAGTTGTGCCTAGTTTTATTGTTTTTGAGGCTATTGTGATGTGAAGGTCTCCTTTTATTCCTCTTCAGTTGCCTACTGTTGTGTAGCGAAGGCTACTATTTTTCTAGGTTTATTTTGTATTCTGCCACTTACTGAAGCTCCTAATCATTTCTAGGAGTTTTCCTGAGTAGGATTCATTAGCATCCATTAAGTGACATCATATATATCGGCAAAAAGGGATAGCTTGACTTCCTCTTTTCTATTAGAACGCCTTTAACTTTGCTTTTCTTGGCCTTATTGCCCTTAGGCAAGGGGATCAAGCACAACTTTAATGAAGGTAGTGGTGACACGGGGTCAGCTCTTGCTGAGTTTCTACCCTTAAGGGAATGCTTCTCGTCCGTCTCACCATTTAGGATGATATTGGTGTGGGTCCTGTATATGGCTTGATATACATTAAAGGGTATGATCCTCCAATCAATTCCCTCTAGACTTTAAATCATGAATGGGATGCTGTATTTTTGTCAAAAGCTTTTCACGTCATCTTGAGATGATGGTTGGGTTTTTGCTTCAGTCCATTTATATTGTTGGATATTATTGATTTTCATATGTTGAATATCCCTGCATCTCCTGGCATGAATCCAACTTGTCACGATGGATATCTTCTTGTTGTGGGCTGTATTGATTTCCAGTATCCTATTAGCATTTGGCCATTCTGCTGTCATATACGGAGATGTGTCTATATGTTCTTTTTTCGGTTGAATCTTTGCCCGGATTTTTGTATTAGAGTGTTGCTGGCTCAGAGAAGGAATTTTGGGAGAAACTCCTCGTTCATATCCTTTCTAAACAACTGAATATTAATGTTTGTAAGTACTTTTGAAAATTTTATTAGAATCTGTGTGAAAAACCATCTGGGTTCTGGGTATATTGGTTCGGGTTCCTTTTTTTCGTTTTCAATTCTTCACATTATTATTGTGTGGTTTAAGCGTCAGATCTCTCTGGTTGATTTGTTGATTCCCAGATTTCGATATTCATCATTTCTTTAGGGTTTCCAAATTAATAAAGTGATAGCGTAGGTTTTAATGTAATTCCATTTATGATTTGTCTGGATCTTTCATTATTGTTGATATTTCCCCTCATTCATCACGCTGACACACGAAATAAGATCGTGCAATTGACAAATGGGACCTCATTAAACTCAAAAGCTTCTGTACATCAAAGGAAACATAAACGGTAAATGAAGAGAAGACCACAGAATGGGGAAGGGAAACCTTCACAGAATACATCCAACAAGCATCGATTTCCAGAAGTATATCAAGCTAATCCACAAACAAAAGAAGAAAAGAAAACAAATGAACAACTCAGACAGATGGAGCAACGATTGCACGAGACTTCACAGAGAGGAATTAGACGATAGCTGAGAACACCTTAGTGAAGTGTTCAACATCACTACATTAAGGAACAAGCAATGAAAATCACCTGAACGATTACATCTTATCCAGTAAGACTGGCTAGGATCAAATAGAACAAAACTATGCCAAGTGCTGGAGAGGTGTGGGGTAAAGGGGAACATCACTCATCATTGCTGGTGGTGAGATCTGTAACTGTGCAGCCACATACAAAAACAGTGTGGGAAACCTTAGAAGACTCAAAATGATCCTGCCATTTGACCACAGTCATACTCCATCCTGGATTATCCTGCGATATATCAAACTTTCTGCAAGAAATAAAAATTAACTCAAAGCAAGGGATGCACTGTTCAAAACTTAAAGTAGAAAACGAAGAGTGAGACGTGGAACCAACCCCTAATGTCCCCTCTACTGAGGAGTTGATAGAGAAGCAAATGTTGGTACATGTACAATGGAAATTCTACTGCAGCGGTTTAAAGATAACAGACAGCATCATGAACTTCGCAGGTAAGAGATGGAGCTAGAAGACATCAGTTAGTGAAATAAACACAGTTTCCCAGAAAAACAACTGACAAATTCTCATATGTGGCATGCTAGTCTAATAACCCAGTTTGTAAATATTTCTAAGGGAGGGTATGAATATTAAAAGAACACCAACAGAAAGATAGCATCAGAAAAAGACTGAATGTTGAACTTGGGAAGGGTGGGAGGGTGGGAGAGGGACACGGGTGTATATTTGATTGTTGTGGCTATGTTATTGACGTGAGTTCAATAAGATACAATTTTGCCCAGAACTCGGCTTAAAGTACTGGCCAGTTTCAGAAATTAAACTAAAGTAAGAATTATGGATATTAACACATTGGTTTTTCTAAAGTGCTATAAAAATGTGTAAGACATTCATTAATGGTGATATAAATTGCGTTGCTCCACCATAGCTTTACATTAAAAACTACAGCAAGTCGTCTGGGGGACCTATTTGATCAACTCTGATTGAAATACAACCCCTCACCAGCTGGAAGGTGGGGCTGTGGGAGGTTTGAGCACAACAGCCTGGCCCAATATGGTTTATATGAAGGATGTTTTACTCATGCTTATCACTTATACTAAAAAAATGGAAAAAAAACAACAATGAGGAAATATCGAGGTAGGACAGTTATGGCAGAAAGCATGATCTCAGTTGGGGGTGGGGGTGGGGGAAGGGAAGGGAAAAATATGCCTGACTGAATGGAAGAATTCTGTATGAATGCACAAAGTCATCAATAAAAAATGTTAAATAAAAAAAGAAAAAAAAAAAATGCTATACAATTACTTTGGGATTGGGATAAACAATGTTCTCTATAATTTTGTGTCACAGTATCACCTTGGTACAGTCTCTTTCACTTACTAGGATGATTAATTAAAAATATTAAGTTTGTTTCCCAAGTTATCCACTACAGTAACCCAAAACCGCATGGGTGAACTTGATGACATCGGCCTTGATTCCACCCCTATCAGGAATATAGTAAATACAACTGCCTTTTTTGAGACTCCATGTGGTCAAAAATAACAAACCTAAAACAAAAAGGAGATATTACAATTGTACAAAAAAACTTTATTTCAAAACACATCTTGCAATCAAATTTATAACCAACTACAAGGGAAAAGGATTTGCATGTTCCAAACAGGCCAGGCGTATCACCAACTTAATGGCTGAGAAAGAAACTGCAGCTTTTGCAGTGAGTTAGGATGTTCCAGAACCGTGCCAGCGACAGATTGACTCCTCTGGATTGGAAGGGAAGAAATGCCTCTCAGATTGCTTGCAGACCTCAGGCCCTCTCTGGATCCTACTAGTCACAAGCTATTTAATGATCCTACACGAAGCTTACCTTCTAGGTGCCACAGGTTTTATAATACAGAGACTTTCTTTTTTTTTTTTTAGCAATGAGGGCCATCTCTTCATAAACCTGACATGATACTAGAGACTTTCTTAACTTCCCCCCATAGAATAAGGAGAGAATATGATGTGTTGAGGTCTTTCTCCAGCTGTAGATGCGAGCCCAGCTGTTCAAGAGCGTTTCTCTTGTAAAATCGGTAAAAACTGCCTTCTTTAATTGACTAATGGACATATGAATTGTGAAAAGGATATTCTTCTATTCAGAACCAAATATAATGTCTAAAGTCTCCTTAGCTATGCACTTAGCAAAATCTATATTAATACAGGGCTCTGACATCACAATGGCATATCTACCAGGGAGACTATTGGTCAGGGGATCCAAGACCCAGAAAGGAAAGATCCTTGCCTCAAAACGGGATATCTGCAGGAGAAGGCGCATTTAAGGCCTGCTGTGAAGCCTGTATAAAACATGGGAAAGATGTATGGCAGTTGCACTGCACAGTATACAATGGTTCTGGAATACCAGAGAGTGGTTACCAAAGGCCACTAACACCAAATAAATAAAGCAAATAAATCAGGTCTCCTTGAGTCAAGACAAGATCCAACCAGCAAGTCTACACCTCACCTGCCTGAGAAACTACTGTGTGGCAGTGGCAGCCATATGTATGTCTGTATATCCCAAATCTAATTGGCTACTAGCTCTCTCTCATGGAGGAAAACCCATGGCTAATGCCAACTCACATCTAATGGTTAGGAGAACGTGTTATAACCAAACGAAGACCCTGCCATTCTTAACAGCAGAAAATTAATTCATGGATTAACATAGCATCCAAAAATCTGTGTCTATACCAAAGTAACCTACCATAACAAATACACTTTGTTTAAATACCCTTATAGATCTAATTGTGTGTGCTTCTTGTAGATATGAAAGGCTATATATGCTACTGTTAATACCTAAATATCTACTATGCATGTGCTTCATTAGTAGCAATCGAAAGGTTATGCCTGTGACAAGCTGGAGCCCATGAAAGCAAACAGTCAGATTGGACTAGAGGACCACAACAGCTCCAGAGAGAGTGGACTGTTTTACTTCTCATCCACCTGTGCCCCTTTTCTAAGCCTAGGGAACAATCTGTGGAAGAGGGGGCGTGGTAGAATGTAAGGGCTTTGATTGGGGTTAATGGTGAAACTACAACAATATAGACTGGACACTCATTTGATCAACTTGATTGACCATACAAGCCTCCCCCCCCCCGCTGGATGGTGGGGCCCATGAGCTGTGTGGGTTTGGGCACAACTGCTTGCAAATTGGTTTTACATGAAGGATGCTTGTACTCACAAATTATCACTTATTGTTAAAAAAATGAAAACAAAACAAAACAAAAAAGCAGAGAAAGATGCAGAAAACTTATGTCAGAATGCATGATCTGGGATCTGTAGGGGTGGGGTGGGGGGAAGGGAAGGGGATATATGCCTGAACTGAATTGGAAAATGATGTATGAAATACACAAAGGATCAATAAAAAAAATAAAAAATTAAAAAAAAAGAAATAAATTCATCTCTTTGTTGTCTACAAGAAGGCCAACTCAAGTTCAAGGATAGGCACTATCTTAAAGGGAAAGGGTGGAAGAAAGTATTCCAAGAAAATGGCACGAAGAAGTTTGAGATGGATTATTTCTTCTTTGAAACAAGTTCACAACCTGTAGCAGCTCAGTGGGAGGAGCTAAGATTCCAGTGCAGGGAGTATTCCTGCAGTGCTGACAATCTTCAGGCAAATTGCAAAGAACTATGGAATTCTGGGACTTTGAGAGGGCCAGAGATGTATAAAAGCCCCGTCACATGAAGCTGGGCTCTTGCCATTTTGATCAGCATAAGGAGCAGAAAGCATAGGGTTCACTCTGGCTGACCATGTTGAACCCAGGGACCTGGCTGTGTGCAAGGCTTAAGTGAATGTGTATTTCTTTGCCATTATTTTGTAAGCAAACCCAGTAAAAGTCTCTAGTTTTAACTGAGATTGGAGAACTCTCTAGTCACACTGCCTTAATTACTGGGGGAAACCTGAAAGTGGTAGAGGCTGGGTGGGGATGTGGGCCACTGCACACATTGTGGCTAGGCTGTAGGCACTTCCCCCCCTGAGAGGAAAATTCCTCTGCAACAAAAGCAAACGAGGGTTGCAATTCTAAATCAGACAAAACAGACTTCAAACTAAAACTAATCAGAAGAGAAAAAGAGGGTCATTTCATTCTTATCACAGGAACAATTAACCAAAAAGATAATACAATCATGAATATATACACACCAAATTCTGCTTCACCAAACTTCACAAAGACACTACTTTATGAAAAAAAAAATAAGGATGACATTATCACAACAGACTGCAAAAAGATCCAGTATTATAAGGGAACACTTTAAAAACCTATCATGAGAACATCACTCTTGGAATGTACTAATGCAGGTCTTGAGGGAATAAATGAGTTCTTCTGTGAAAACAGGTTGCTATAAGCATTTAGGACAAACAAGATCCTCAAGTTAATTTTACTAAGATGCTTCAATATCCTACTATCTGCTTTAGAATAGTCAATCCGACAAAGAATAAACAGGGGCATCTGTAATAAATAACACCATACCTTAAATAGACCTAAGAGATACTTTCTGATCAGTAACAAATAGAACTTTCTCCAAAATCAACCACATACTGAAGCACAAAACAAACCTCACTAAATTAAAAAAAAAAGTGGAAATCATCCCATGCATTATATTGTATAACAGTGTAATACAGCTTGAAATCAACACCAGAAGAAGCACAAGTAACTACAGGAACTCATGGAAATTAAACACCACAGTGTTGAATAAAGAATGGGTCAAAAGATGGATTAAGAACAAATTAAAATTGAGGGCTGGAGAGATGGCTCAGCGGTTACGAGCTGAACTGCTCTTGCAGAGGACCTGGGTTCAATTCCCAGCACCCACATGGGGGCTAAGAGCTGTCTTTAATTCCAGTTCCAGGAGAATCTGACGCACTCTTCTGACCTCCATGGCATTGCACAACACAGGTGCACCAACCTATATGCAGATAGTACACTCATACACATAAAAAACAATAATAAAAATAAATAAATAAAACTTAAAAAAGATAAATAAAATAAAACTACATGTTGTGAAAGATGATAAATGAAAGAACATTTCCATTAGAAAAAAGAACAAAATAAAATTATTCCTGGAATTAAACAAAAAGGACACTATAACATAAAATGAAAGCAGTCCTAAAAGGCAAGTTTATAGCTCCAAGTACTTACAATTAAAAATAAGAAAGAGCACAAATAAATGAATTAACATCACAACTGAAGACTCTGAAAAGGAAACATCAAATAAAATTCAAACAGAGAGGACAAGAAGAAATAACAGAAACAAGAGCAGAGAATAACTAAACAGAAATAACAATGATAATAACAGCAAAATATACAAAAATCAATATCAATATGTCCAAGAGCTGTTTCTTGTAAAATATAAGCAAGAACGGCAGTCTCTTAGCCCAATTAAACAAAATGAAGAAAGAGCAACTCCAAATTTAAATACTCCGATATATATATATATATATATGGATGACGTTATCACAACAGACAACGAAAAGATCCAGAATATTATAAGGGAATAATTTAAAAACCTATCATGAAAACATCACTCTTAGTAGGTACTAATGCAGGTCTTGAGGGAATAAATGAGTTCTTGAGAAAACAGGTTGCTATAAGGAAGTCTGGTACCTGCCTTAAATCCTTCTTTCCTGTGTGCAGTTTTCCACCCTTGAATATAACCACACCACTGTGATGCCATCTGTCACAAGAGGCTTACCACACCAAGCAGAGGATGTTGCTATGCTCCTAAATCTCTAGAACTTGAGTGGAATGGACTTTGTTTCTATATAATGTACCTAGACTTTGGAATTTTGTAAAAGCATTAAAAAATGCACAGATGTGTAACTCCAAAGTCCACTTATTTTGCAATTTTGTCACATCTATGAAAATCAAGTCCTTTTGTCAAGATTCTCTGTTTGAAGGGGAAATACACTGATCAATAAATAACACTTCACGTTTGTGTCCAACTCCTTCAATTTCTAACTGAGCTGAGTCTCTTGGCTGTTTAGGAGCTAGGGTTTTCCTCCATACAGTAGTCCCTTTATTCATACTTGCATTCTCTGAGTTTAGGTATCTGAAGTGAATTACAGAACAAAGATATTAGATGGAAAATCCCAGGAATAAATATTTTGTGTATTTAAACATAAATTTGGAACCTAAAAGAAATGTGTGTGTCTAAAATTATGGGGATCATCAAACCTAAACCAAGATGAGATGAGCAACTTTAACAGGCCCATAACATATAAAGAAATTAAACAGCAATACAAAGCCTCCAATCTAAATATAAAGCTCAATCCCAGATGGGTTTACAGCAGAATTTTAATAGATATTTTAAAAGATGTACAAACAATATTACTTAAATTATTCAGAAAGATAGAAACAGAGGGAGAACTCCCAGATTTCTTCCATGAAGAAATCTCATATAAAAACCAGTAAAGATACAACAAAAAGAAAACTACAGACCCCTATCCTTAATGAATATAAATGCAAAAATCCCCAACAAAATACTTGCAAACTGCATATGGACATTCATGAAAAAAGGTTATCCATCATGATCAAGTTGGATTTATTACAGAGATGCAGGGATGGCTCAATTTAGACAAGTCAATAAATGTCATAAGTCATATAAATGGACTTAAAGACAAAAATCTCATGGTCCTCTCAATATGTGAAGAAAGGACCTGTAATAAAATCCAACATGTTACAAGTCCTACTAGAAGGAACTGGACTGGAGAGAAAATACTTCCTCATAATTAAAGCTATAAGCAAGAAACTCACAGCCAACATCATTGCATCATTGTAAATTGAGAAAAATTGGAAGCATTCCCCTTAAAAATCAAGAATCCAGCAAGGCTGTCCAGTATATCCATTCCTATTTAATACAGTACTTGAAAATCTTGATAGCACAGTAAGACAATACAAGGAAGTTAAACAAGTACTAATTGGAAAAAATAGGTCAAATTATCCCCTTTAGCATATGATATATTATTTATATCTAAGAGCTGCAAATATTCCACCAGAAAACCCCTGCAAATGATTTTTAAAAATAGGCTAGACACAGATGGTTTCACAGCAGAATTCTATAAAACATTTAAAGAGGTCTTACAGACATTACTACTCAAACTGTTCAGAAGGATGCAAACAGGAAATTCTCCCAAATTACTACTACGAAGCCAGCATCACTCTCATACAAAAACCAGGCAAAGATACAACCAAAAAATAAAAATACAGACGCATCTCATTAATGAACTCAGATGCAAAAATTCTCAATGAAGCCAGAATCACTCTAGTACAAAAACCAGGCAAAGATACAACCAAAAGAAAACTACAGACCCATCTCATTAATGAACTCAGATGCAAAAATTCTCAATAAAACACTTGCAAATTGCATACGGACCCACATCAAAAAGGTCATCCATCATGATCAAGTTGGATTCATGCCAGAGATGCAGGAATGATTCAACATACATAAATCAATAAGTATCATAAAACAGAAAAAACACATGATCATCTTAATTGATGCAGCAAAAGCCATCAACAAAACTCAGCATCCCTTGATGATTAAAGTTCTGCAGGGAATTGGACTGAAGAGAACATTCCTAAATATAATCAAAGCCATACACAACAAACCCACAGCCAAAATAATCCTAAATGGAGAAAAATTATTTGCATTCCTTAAAGGCAGGAACCCACCAAGGCTGCCCCCATTGCCACTTCCCTTCAATATAGTGCTTGAAATGCTTGCTAGGGCAATAAGGAAAGAAGGGGAAATTAAAGGAGTACTAATTAGAAAAGAAGTTAAACAATCCCCTGTAGCCCCAGCTGTCCTGGAACTCACTCTGTAGACCAGGCTGCACTTGAACTCTCAAAGACCCACCTGCCTCTGCCTCCTGAGTGCTAGGATTAAAGGTGTGCGTCACCATGCCCGACAAGCAATCCCTTTTTGAAGATGATGGTTTACCTATAGGACAGCAAAAACTCCACCAGAAAACTCCTAGAAACGATTAAGAGTTTCAGTAAAATGGTGGCATACAAAATTAACCAAGAAATATCAGTAGCCTTTCTTTACACCAATAATAAACAAGTGGAGAAAGAATTTAAGAAGACCTTCCCACTCACAATAGCCTCAAAAAGTAAATAATAAATAAAATACCTGGGAACAAACCTAACCAAAGACTCCAAAGATATCTGCAACAAAAATGTTAAACCCCTGAAGAAAGAGATTGAAAATGGCATCAAAAGATGGAAAGATCAGACAGGCACACAGACTCAGTCAGGTGCCAGTAAGTCAAGACAGAAATGCCTTGACCCTTGGGGGACTCAAAATCCGCCCCCAGAACTCCCAGTTCAGGCTCCAGACCAGCACACAGATTGAGTGAGGTGCTGATAAGTCAAGGTGGAACTGTCTTGACCATTGGGAGTCATAACATCTTCCCCCGGCTTGGGCTACAGACAGCTACATGGACTCAGGTGTGGGTACATTAAGGCAGAACTGCTGTGACCAGTGGTGTGTGGGCCAAAGTAGCAACAACCCCCCCCCCACACACACACACAATATGGTGGAGCTGTGGTGTCGAGGATATAGCAGTCACAACACTAGTGATCATAGTCTGGGTAGCCAACACTGAGTTGCCAGAATCCAAAGAAACAAACGAACAAACAAACAAACAAACAAACAACAACAAAAAAACAAATCCACATGCCAAAGACACAAAGAAGAAACAACATGGGTAAAGCTCATAATAAATCCACACCAAACACTAGCAACTCTACAGAAGATCTCTACAATGAGATATCTGAGGAAGGAAACCAAGACATTGAACTTAGAAGAACAACTGTAGACATATTCAAAGAAATTAGAAAACAAAGGGGAGAGAATGAAAAACTGAAGAAGGACTTCAAGGGAGGTAATGATGAACTGGAACTAAGAGGAGAGAATGTAAAACTCAAGAAGTACCTAGAGGGAGATAATGACAAATGTCGGAAAGAACTAAAGGGAGAAAATGACAAACTCTGGAAGGAAGTGGAAACGCTGAAAATATCCCAGGCTGAAATGAAAAAAGAAAAAGACCAACGAACCAAGGAACTACAAGATGAAAATGACAGGCTCCAGAGGGAAGTGGAAAATCTAAAGAAATCACAGAATGAAATAAAAAAGGAAATTGAACATTCATTTAATCCCTGGGAAACAATGGGGAAAAAAAAACCTCAAAAGCAGAAGGGAAGAAGCAGAAAAAAAGAATTAGACCTGCAGGATAATACAGGGCAACTAGGAAACTCAAGTAAAGATTATGAAAAATTAAAAAACCACAAGAGTGCAACAACCAGGATATGTGGGGCACTATGAAAAGACCAAACCTCAGTATCATAGGGATAGAGGAAGGAGAAGAATCCCAAGACAACACTATTGACCAGATCTTCAACAGGATAATAGAAGAAAATTTCCTCAAACTGAGAAAAGACAATCCCATACAAATACAAGAAGCACAAAAACACCAAATAGACAGGACCAGAAAAGAAACTCCCCATGCCATATAATCGTGAAAACACTAGATGCTCAAAACAAAGACAAAATACTGAAAGCCACAAGAGAAAACAACAAGTTTCATGTAAGGGGAAACCCATCAGAATCACAGCTGACTTCTCAGTCCAAAAGATGAACACTAGAAGAACGTGGACCAAAGTATACTCTGTGCTAAACGATGTTAGATGCCAACCTAGACAACTATACCCAGCAAAAATATCATTTATAGTTGAAGGAGAAAGAAAAATCTTTCACGAAATGAACAAGATGAAAGAAAACATGTCTAAGAAACCAACACTACAGAAAATCCTCAAAGCAATCCAAAGAACAGAGGAAAGGAGCAACTATCCCTAAGCAATTAAACAGAGAAATCAACAAAAGCATAACAGAGTAAATACAAACCTAGACCAAGAATGCAAACAAAAAATATGGTGAAAGGAAGCAACACATTTTTCTCAATAATAACCTTAAATACTAAGGGTCTACTCCCCAGTCAAAAGACATGGACTGGGGGAATGAATTAGGAAACAGAATCCTTCTATATGCTGTCTGTAAGAAACCCATCTCACCCTCAAAGACAGATACCACCTTAGAGTGTGTATTAGTCATTTTTCTGTTGCTGTGATAAAACACCATGATCAAAGGAATTTATAAAGGAAGAGTTTATTTGAGCTTAAGATTGACTGTTCCAGGGAATTAAAGTCCATTGTGGCAGGAGGCATGGCAGCTGGAGCTGGAGCAGCAAGCCGAGGGACACATCTCACAATGAGCACAGGAAGCAGAGAGAGCAACTGGAGACCACGAGGCTTTTTAAACTCACTAAGCCTTCCCCCAGTGACATACTTCCTCTAGCATGGCCCCACCTTCTAAGACCTCCAAGAACAGTGCTACCAACTGGAGACATATGTCTGAATAATTAAAGCCTATGGGGGACACTCATTCAAACCACCACATTCCATTCTCTGGCCCCCATAGGCTCCTGACCATATAAAATGCAAATTGCATTTAGTCAAACCTTAAAAGTCCCCATAGTCTTTACCAGTTTCAATGCCATTTAAAAGCCTACAGTCCAAAGTTTCTGCTGAAACTCAGGCCAATCTCCTAATTGTAAGCTCCTGTAAAATCAAAAGTCAAATTACAAACTCCCAACGTACAGTGGAACCAAATACACATTCCCATTACAAAAGGGAGGAATAGAAGCATAGTGAGGAAATACTGGAACAAAACAAGACCAAAAACCTGCAGGGCAAACACCAAGTCCAGTAGCTTCATGTGCGACTTCTGGGACTTGACTTCCAAAGGGCTTAGATGGCTCAGCTCTTCCAGCTTTGCTTGCAACATACATCTCTTTCTTAGGCTGGTACCACTCCCTGTATGCAGCTCTGCTTGGCAAATATCTCACAGGTCTGGCATTTCAATTGTCTTCTTGGGGTCTCCGCTGCCAACCAGAATTCATATTCACAGCTTCATGCAATGGCCTAGCAGGGCCTTCTTTATGCAGGGACACCCCTGCTGCACTCTGCCTGACCTTGGCAGCACTCTGAAACCATGGAGGAAGAACTGAAGACCCCTTCACTCTTGCAAACTTCATGCCTCTAAAGCCAGCACCAGGTGAATGAAACTGCTGAGGTTGGCTGCAAGTTTGGGATAGACCCTGGCCTATTTCAACCACATTTGCAACTTTTCTCTGCCCTGAACTTGGAGAAGAAAACCCTTTCAGTATTTTCCTTTCAAAAGTTTGAGGATTAGCTGGGTGTGGTCTTGCCCTGAAGGTACTATTTCTGTTGTTTACTTGTAAATCTGGAGGCCCTTCCTTAATCACTTTAATCTCACCTTTTCCATTGTTTACTTGTAAATAGTTAGACTCTATTTAATCACTTTAATCTCCTTATCAAAAGGAAACTCTCCTTCACAAACCTTGGCACCACATTTAATCTTCCCAGTGGGGTTTTCAGATCCAAACTGTACATTCTGCATTTCTTTCTGCCCCATCTGCTCTTCTTCACTGTAGATCTGTACAATATTCACCATTAATAGCCACACCACCATTTCTACATTAGGCTGTCTTGAAATGTCATCTGCCAAAGACATTAGTCCATTGCTTTTCAACTTAGCATCAGGCAAGCATTTGGGCTGTGGGCAAACTGTTGCCAGACTCTTTATCAAAATATTCCAGTTGCTGCCTAAGTCTTATTTTCTTCTGGGACTACATTTTTGCAGCAATGCTTTCCTCCAGGCTTCTACTAGAATGGTCTGTTCAGCTCTGCTTAGAGTAGTCAGCAGCTTTTCTAGCCCAAAGTTCCAAAGTCTTCCACATTTCTTCAAACATCCACATGGTCAGATTCTTCACAGCCAACAACTCGAAATTGGTACCAGAAGAGTCGGGCAATGCTGTGACAGACCTGACCTTGGTGTTTTGGGGAAGGATTGTGGAGGCGTTTGGAACTTTGGGCTGGGAAGATCATTGAATGCCTAAAGATCATTGCTATGGAGCTTGGAACAGTTTTGCTGAAGGATTTGTAGAAGATGGAGGCCTGGCTTGTGAAGTTTCTAGTTTCAAAGGGGAGCAGAGATCATCAGGACTGTGTAATCTGTGGGTTCTGGTCAGCTGGGGCTGAAGAATCAGCTGTAAGTAACAAGAGACCAGCATCACTGTGTTGAAATCTTCTGGGAAGAATTTCTTCAGGGTCAGCACACAGAAGCTGTGATCCAGAAGGTGCCTGAGCCTCCATCTCAAGCCAGAAGCAAGACTTGGTAGTATGTAAGTGTCTCCTATATGGTTCTGGTGTTGAAATTTGAGGGGGTCAGAGAGCAGCTGAGGCTTGGCACTGTTAGAGGTCAGGAAAGACCATTGGTGGAAGTGCACCTCAGTTGCAGTGAAGACCCCAGGATTGCAGGGGTCATGGAGAGAAGATGAGGCTTTGCACCAGTAGAGGTCAGAAGAGACCATTGGTGAATGTGCTGCCTCAGTTTCAGTGGTGACCCCAGCTTTTTGGAGATGCCAGGACCATGGGACAACCACCAAGAGCAGCAGCAGGTGTGAAATGGAGCTGGCCTGGGCCTTCAAGATGAGCTGTGTGTACCACAGACGGCAGAGTAGGAGCTGCCGAGACCCTTTGGAGCCCAGAATATTGTGAGTGAATCCCAGGTGTCCAGCCTTGAGCTACTTGCTGGACTTAGGTTTTGTTTGAGAGTGCCTGATTCTTCCCTTTGAAATAAGACAGTACTTGTTTTGGATTTTACAGCAGCACACAGTTAAGAGACTTTTAACAGACTGTGAACTTTTAAGTGTTTGGACATTCTAAGGACTGTGGGGCTTTTAAGACTGTACTGTTTTAGGTTGTGGTTAATGTTAATATTATACTTTGGGGATAAGAACTGGAAAGGTGGTGGTTTAACAGTGATGTGTTTTGTGTGTCAAGTTGACAAGGGGTCAATTGTGCTGGATAGCTTTAGTGTCAACTTGACACACCTGTGTTGAGGGAGCCTCAATTGGGGAATTGGCTCCATTGGATTGGCCAGTGGCCACATCTGTGGAGTATTGTCTTGATGGTCGAGCAGTGTGGGAGGGCCCGGCCCACAGTGAGTGGTGCCACCCTGGACAGGTTTTTGCATACAGTATAAGAGGGCAGGCTGAGCATGGGCCAGGGGAGCAAGCCAGTGAACAGCATTCCTCCATGGCTTATGCTTCAGCCCCTGCCTCCAGGTTCCTGCCCTGATTTCCTGCCTTGGGTTCCCTGAGTGGTGAGCTACTACCCAGGAGATGTGAGCTGAATAAACCCTTTCCTCCCCAAGTTGGTGTCGGTAAGAGTGTTTTGTCACAGCAATGGAAGACAAACTAGGACAGAGTGAATGGATAAAAAAAATATTCCAAGCAAATGGTACCAAGAAACAAGCTGGAGTGGCTATTCTAATATCAGACAAAATAGATCTTAAAGTGAAACTAATCAGAAGAGATGAAGAAGGCCACTACATCCTTGTCACAGAAATAATTATGAAGACTTCACAGTCCTAAATGTTTATGCACCAAACTCCTGTGCACCTAACTTTATAAACACTTTATAAACGTTATAAAAACTTTATAAAGCAGGACCTCAAGACACAGATTAATCCTAACACACTAATACTGGGAGACTTCAACACCCCATTGAGCCCCTTGGATAGATCAACTGGACAAAAAATGACAGAGACATCAGAACTGAACAATACAATACACCAAATGGACCTCACAGACATCTACAGAATATTCTACCCAAACACCAGAGAACATACCTTCTACTCAGCACCTCAAGGAACAGTCTCCAAAATTGACCACATACTGAGACACTAAAGAATTATCAACAAATTCAAAAGGATAGGGCTGGAGAGATAGCCTAGTGGTTAAGAGCACCGACCGCTCTTGCAGAGGACCCGGGTTTGATCCCCAGCACCCACATGGCGGCCGAGAACTGTCTGAAATTCCAATTCCAGGAGAACTCCAGTTCCGGAGGAATCTGAGACCATCTTCTGACCTCCGCGGCATTGCACGACAAGGGTGCACAGACTTGCATGCAGACAGTACATTCATACACATACAGAAATAAATAAAATTTTAAAAAATTAAAAAAAACAAAAGTATAGAAATTATTCCATGCATTCTATCAGAGCACAGTGCAACAAAGCTCAACATGAACACCAGAATGAGCTCAACTAGCTACAAGAATAAATGGAGACAAAACAACACCATCCTGAATAATGAATTGGTCAGGGAAGAAATAAAGAGTGAAATAAAAATATTCATAGAACTGAATGAAAAACACAATACAACACAAGCAAAATACTCCATTTGGGCTATTTCTTTTAAACGCAGTCCCAAGGGGAAAGATTCCTAGCCCGTGTAAGTGGCCAACAATAAAATCAAAAAACAAAAAAATAAAAAAACAAAATCACAAAAAAAAAAACAGAAAGTGAACAAATAAACAATCTAACACTGCAGCTAAAACACTTGAGAGACAACGATAAATGTAACCTAAACCCAAAAGATAAGAAGAAATCACAAAAATCAGAGCAGAAATCAATGAAATAGAAACAAAGAAAACAAGACATAGAATCAATGATTCCAAAAGCTGGTTCTTTGAAAAGATAAACAAAGACAGACCTCTAGCCCAGTTAAAAAAAAAAGGAAGTGAAACTGAAAATTAATAGTATTTGTGATGAAAGGGGAAACATCACAGCAGACAAAATAAAGATCCAGCCAATCATAAGGGAATACTTCAAAAACTTATATTCTACTAAATTTGAAAACCTAGGAAAAATGGAAGAATATTTAAATCCTGGAATTCACCAAAGCTTAACCAAAAAGAGAATGACAGCTTAAACAGGCCCATAATATATGAGGAAGTGGAAAGTGTAATAATAAACCTCCCAACTAAAAAAAGCCCAGGCCCAGATGATTTCACGGCAGAATTCTATAAAACATTTAAAGAGAACTTACAACCATTATTGCTAAAAATGTTCAGAAGGATACAAGCAGAAGGAAAACTTCCAAATTCCTTCTACAAAGCCAGCATCACTATAATATCAAAACCAGGCAAAGATACAACTAAAGAATAAAACTATAGACCCATCTCACTAATGAACATAGATGCGAAAATTCTCAGTAAAATAGTTGCAAACCACATACACACCCATATCAAAAAGATCATCCATCATAACCAAGTTGGATTCATACTAGAGATGCAGGGATGGTTTAACATATGTAAATAAATAAATATAAAACACATAAATTGTCTGAAAGACAAAAACCACACAACCATCTCAATTGATGCAGAAAAAGCCTTTGATGAGATCCACTATCCCTTCATGTTTAAAGTCCTAGAGGGAATCAGACTGAAAGGAACATTCCTCAACATGATCAAAGCCATATATCTCAAACCCACTGACAACATCATCCTAAATGGAGAAAAATTGGATCAATTTCCCTTAAAGGCAGGAACCCAGCAAGGATGCCCCTTATTGCTACTCCTCTTTAACATATTTCTTGAAGTGCTTTCTATGGGAATAAGACAAGAGAAGTAAATTAAAGGAGTACTAATCAGAAAAGAAGTTAAGCTATCCCTTTTTGCAGATCATATGATAGTTTACCTAAGGGATGCTAAAAACTGCACCAGAAAACTTCTAGAAATTATTAAGAGTTTCACTAAAGTGATAGGATAAAAAATTAACCTGGAAAAATCAGTAGCCTTCTTTACACCAACAATAAACATGTGGAGAAGGAATATAAGAAGACCTTCCCACTCACAATATCCTAAAAAATAATAAAATACCTGGGAACAAACTTAACCAAAGATACCAATGATCTCTATAACAAAAATTTTAAACCTCTGAAGAAGGAGATTGGAAATGATGTCAAAAGATAGAAAGATCTCCCATGGTCATGGATTGGAAAAATTAATATATTAAAAATGTTCATTTTACCCACATTGATACACAGATTCAACACAATACCAATCAAAATCCCCAAGAACGTCTTCACAGACTTGGAAAAAAAATCCTTAAATTCATATGGAAAATCAAAAGAGCCTGAATAGCTAAAGCAACCCCAAGTGAAAAATGAAAGACAGGGGAGATTGCTCTACCAGACTTCAACCTATATTACAGGGCCATAGTCAAAAAGATATACTGGTACTGGCACAAATACAGATAAATGGAACAAAATTGAAGATCTAAACGTGAGCTCATACAATTTTAGCCACCTCATATTTGACAAAGGGGCAAAAAAACCTCAATGGAGGAAGGATAGTATCTTCAGCAAATGGTGCTGGAAAGACTTGGTCAACATTT
Source organism: Rhizomys pruinosus (assembly GCA_009823505.1). Lineage (NCBI taxonomy): Eukaryota > Metazoa > Chordata > Mammalia > Rodentia > Spalacidae > Rhizomys > Rhizomys pruinosus. The sequence goes on from VZQC01012421.1 coordinate 1,018,459, forward strand.
GTAGAAGAACAAATTTAAACCCCTATTTCTCATCCTGTACAAAAATCAACTCCATGTGGATCAAAGATCTCAACATCAAACCTGAAACCCTGAAGGTGATAGAAGAAAAGTTGGTAACAACCTACAAGACATAGGTGAAGGAAAAGACTTTTCTAAATCAGACAGCAGCTGCACAGGAAATAAGGTCAACAGTTAAAAAAATGGGACCTCATCAAACTCAAAAGCTTCTGTATAGTGAAAGAAACAATCAAGTAAGTGAAGAGAAAACCCACAGAGTAGGAGAAAATCTTCGCCAGTGATTCATTCTGACAGAGCATTAATATCAAGAATATGTAGACTACTCAAAAAATAAAGAAGAAAACAAATGACTTACTCAAAAGATGGAGTAAAGAGATGAACAGAGACTTCATGAGAGTAGAATTAAAGATGGCTGAGAAACATCTTAAAAAGTGTTCAAGATTATTGATAATTAAAGAAATGCAAATTAAAACTAGTCTCAGATATCATCTCATTCTGATAAAACTGGCTAAAATCAAGATCACAAAAGACACCAAATGCTGATGAGGTTGTGGGGAAAGGGGAACACTCATCCACTGCTGGTGGAAATGCAACCTTGTACAACCACTATGGAAAGCAGCGTGGAGAAACCTAAAAGACCCCAAATGAGCCTACCACCTGACCCAGCCATAAGACTCCTGTGTATATACCCACAAGACTCATCCTGCCTTAAATATACATGCACATCCATGTTTATTGGAGCTATCTTCACAATAGTGAAGATCTGGGACCAACCCAAATGCCCCTCTACTGGGGAGTGGATGACAAAAATATGGTACATCTATACAATGGAGTACTACTCAGTGGTAAAGAAAGATGATGTCTTGAACTCTGCAGGTAAATGAATGGAATTTGAAGCCATTATGCTAAGTGAAGTAATAGAGTCCCAGACAAACAATTGGCAAATCGCCTCCCTCATTTGTGGATGCTAACACCAAATCCCAGATGAAATGCAAGCTGAACAACATTATTATTATATTTCTGTTTATCTGAAAACATCTATGTTTTTATAATGTATATCTCCTAAGAGGCTCTGGAATAGATCCACCACTTACTTTCAGACTCTGTAATTACTGTATATGAGTGGTAAGTATGTATGCATATTTTAGAGTAATATAAAATTATAAGGAGGAAAATGTGAATTCCTAAACATAAAAAAGTTAACAATCAATAAGTGAGAACTCACTAATCTAAAAAGCAAAAGATACTACCAAGAAAGTGAGAAAACCCACAGAATAGGAGAAAATTTTCACCAGCAGCACATCTGACAGAGGTTTAGGTCCATAATATATAAAGAAGTAAAAAAAAAATTGAATAAAAAAACGAATAAAAAATAATACAGTTAAAAGGTAGGCTAAAGATATGAACAGAGAGTTCTCAATAGAAGAAATAAAGAGGGCTCAATGAACACTGGGGAATTGGGGACAGAAATATTTAAGAGCCAGGGAGGTAGTGCATGTCCCTATGGAAATAGAATCCCACATGTTTCTGGGACCCTGCTCATATAAACCTATAGCAATAGTGTCAGCAGGCAGAGAGCTTGCAAACTCAAGCAGACAAAAATCCAGCATGGAACTGTGGAAAGGCACAACAGAACCCAATCTTAGCTGAAGAAATACTGGCAACTGATTACTGTTGGGAGAGGAAGAACTGATCTTCTTGAGAGCTTGTTTGGAGGTTCTATCAGGAGAGCACAGCTACTCTTATACCCTTGACTGAAGATCAGTCCTCCTCTATTGGGGAAGGTCATCCTCTTCCACAGAGCTTGCAGGTTTGGGAGGGATGCAGGTAGAGTGTTGAGGGAGGAAGGGAATACCCATCTATCCAGCCAGATTAGCCAAATCAACTTTGTAGATCAATGGGTTGACAGATGTCACAGCCAGATCACTCTCACACCAGAGAACTGATCTTCTTAAAGGAAAGGACTTTGGATAAGCTGATTAGAGCACTGTGGATGAACTTGCACTGAATGGCTGAGGACACTAATTTGGCACAATATGCTTTAACATAAATGACAGAATGTATGAAATCCAATGAGGGAGGCTGTAGGAGGGTGCCAGTGAAGAAGGGGATATAAAGGTATAAAGGTGATTTAGGTTGATTGAAATCTTATGCATGAAATAGACAAAAATTAAATAAAAAATATTTTTTAAGACAAATAACTCTTCTCCCCAAAGTGAGAAAATTCTCTTGGACTATAAATTCATTTTCTTAGATCTTTTAGGCATTGTGATTCTTAGCAAATATATTCACTCCTTTTTTGTTGTTGTTCTTGTTCTTCTATTAGTAGCCTCAGGGCACATGAAAGCAAAGTGTTCTTTTTTTGCTTTTCTTATAAAATTCAAAATAATTACCCTATTCTACTTAAATTCTATAAATCTCTTCTTTTATAAAACCAGAAGTAAGAAAAATGTTTCAAAGCTGAAATATTATCATACATAAGAAATATGCTGTGCCTATTAATCCTAAATTCATCAGCAAACTGTGACACTAAAAGGAAGTAAAATCATGTGACATTATAAATTATTGGCAAACAATTTAAGTGCTTTTTTTTTAATTTTATTTATTTCCATATGTGTATGAATGTATTGTCTGCATGCAAGTCTGTGCACCCGTGACGTGCAACGCCGCGGAGGTCAGAAGAGGGTGTCGGACTCCCCTGGAACTGGAGCTCTCCTGGAATTAGAGTTTCAGACGGCTCTCGGCCGCCATGTGGGTGCTGGGGATCGAACCCGGGTCCTCTGCAAGAGCGGTCGGCGCTTTTAACCGCTAGGCCATCTCTCCAGCCCCCTTAAGTGCTTTTATTACATTAAATGTGTTTAACAGTCAGTGAAGTCATATTTGCTTATGTGTTAATAATATTAACTGCTGAGAGTCTACATGAACTAAACCCTGGAAACCTCAGCAGAGAGGATGACAGGCAATCTCCCACACAACTGCTTTTGTCTAGGTGATAGTCTCTCAGTCCCTGGATTTAATGAGAATTTGGTTAGATAGTTGCAGGTTTTTTTTCCTGGAAAAAATTGCTACTCGAAGGGAAAAAAAGTGTGAAAAAAATCACTCAAGAATAAATGAAAGATTTTATGATTCATTCTATTGAGTCTACTATTTTATGTCTTGAGAAATTATATGTAAGAGCTGGATGTGTTAAATATATCTTTATTCATTACATGGTCACATATTTAAAGTAATAAATGGACATCCAAATTACAAATGCACTGCCCAGTGTGCAGGGCACAGAAGACACTTCTCTCATATTCTGTGAAGAACCCAGGAACTGAGTCCCAGAAGGGTGTGCAAGATCACTTGGTACAGTCCCTTGTCATACTCAGTATGGTCTTTGTGGGAAATAGATACAGTGGAGCTGATGCTATTTTATCTTCTTCAATCTCCCAAGACTTCCAGTTTCGTAAATTAGAGTTTTCCAAACTAGGTGCTACAAATGCTAAGGTTATTGAATATTATATGAAAACAACCTCATTTAATTTTGTCAAATATATTTAAGGATCACATTTTATTTAAGAATTTTTAAGTGAAAACAATAGGATAATACAGGCAGATGATACATTTCTCCAGCTTAAACAGCAAATAAACACATACCCTTTATTTTTGTATAAATATTTAGATTTTCTTTTGACAAATGCTTACAAAACTTACTAAGCCATTTAGAATGCATATTTCATTATTTTTCATATCTACAAGTATGTATCTATCATCACTATTCAACTGCAAAACACCTTTCATCTTCCAAAACTAAAAAAAAATACAAATTAAACACTTATTAAAATTTCATTCACTTTCATGTGGATATCCAGTATTCCCATAGCCATAGGCTAAATGGAACGTTAAAACCCAGGGAACAGCCCTTGACAACATGAAAACAACCATTTGATTCTGATCTTACAACTTCTGACTCCCTGCTTTAATTAATTTCTCTATATGTGTGTGTCTACATGGAACATTGCATTATTTTGATATCTGTAGTTATTTAGCCTGTTTTAAGAGAAGTATGAATCTCCTAGTTTTGTTCTTTTTCATTGTTTTTCCTTAAGATTCCATGTGAATTTTAGAAAAGTTTTTTTTTTAACTATTATGAGATTTTTTTTCCCTGAATTCTTAGTTCAAACTGTTACAGTGAAATATGAAGTTGATTGTTTTATGGTAATTTTGTAATCTGCTCTGTTGTGAAATTTATGGATTGACTCTAATTACACTTTGTGCTGTTGTCTATATAGAGTTAGTTTTTTTTGTATTTGGTAGTTGTTTTATTTATTTTTTTTGTCTTTATTTTCTTTTTTTTTTATTGATGTTTTGTGTATTTTATACATCATTTTCCAATTCAGTTCAGGCATATATCCCCTTCCCTTCCCCCCACCCCACCCCTTCCCATCCCAGATCATGCATTCTGCCGTAACTTTTCTGCATCTTTCTCTGTATTTTTCTTTTGTTTTCATTTTTTTTAACAATAGGTGATAATCTGTGAGTACAAGCATCCTTCATGTAAAACCAATTTGCGAGCAGTTGTGCCGAAGAGGGGGCGTGGTAGAATGTAAGGGCTACGATTGGGGTGAATGGTGAAACTACAACAATATAGGCTGGACACTCATTTGATCAACTTGATTGAACATACAAGCCCCCCCGCTGGATGGTGGGACCCATGAGCTGTGTGAGTTAGTTTCTTTTATGTGAGTGTCTTTAATTTCTTCCCTTGCCTATTTGGTGTGGCTAGACTTTTTGGTAGTACCTAGAAAATAGGCATTCTTGTTTTGTCCTTACTTTGTCTCACAGTAGTTTCTGAAAATTCATTATTACTTGAGTGTTCCTAAAATGTAATAAATCTCTTTGCTGACATACCACTGCCATCATGAGTCACATGCAAGCTCCAGGGAAGGGCCTGTCCCAGTCAGCTTTCCCCTACCATGTAGCATCCCCAATGGCTGAAGTAGAGGTCTGACTCCCTCGGAAATCAGTGTGATGCTGAGGGACTCATATGGTGCTGCACAAATGCATTTTCTTACTACCAAAAAAGTTTTGAGAATCCTTAAGTCCAGAGGAATTGCTGGAGGTGGTCCTGAGGATCTCTACCATTTCATTAAGAAAGCAGTTGCTGTTCACAAGCATCTGGAGGAACAGAAAGGATACGGGTACTAAATTCCGCCTGATTCTGACAGAGAGCAGAATTCACCGACTGGATCGTTATTACAAGGCCAACCTGATCCTCTCACCCAATTGGATATATGTGTCATCTGGTGGCATAAATTTCTCTTGTGTACTAAGGCAATAAAATTACATTTAAGTAAAAAAAAATCTGAATAAATATTGAAATTTGGGCAATGCTTCTGCTTCATCTGTTGAGAGGAACATGCTTTTTATTCTTCCCTTTTTGTGTAAACGTAATACGTAAAATTAATTTAAATATGGTGGGCAACCCTTACATTAAGGAAATAGTTGTACTTGGTCATGTTTTTAGGAGTCTTTGCATTTGGAATTAGTTTTTAAATGATTCGGAGTGTCAGTGAAATAGCTCAGGAGGTAAAAGCTAGTATTTTCAACCAGAGTACCTGAATTTGATCCTGAGATCCACTCAGGAAAGGAGAGAACTAACTCCTTTATCCTTTCCCATTCATTATATGCTCTTTGGCACATCTGTGTCCTTTTGCTTAGAAATGGATATTTGATTATAATATATTGTGGTTCTTGAAATCAGATCTTTATCTTTCATGAGGATTGTTATTTTGTAACCATTAAATATGTTCACAACTTTCTCTGTGCTTAGCATCTGCCTGTGTTGTAAACTTACTGTCTTTTCAGGTTTATATTGAACCTGAGCAGGTACAGGGAGTGATTTGAGACCTTTCTTTCATAGTCAGCTGCTTTCAGATGTGCTAGTCTTTACTCCCTAGCTACTGGTAGGAGAAAGAAAAGAGAAAATAAATAAGAGGAAATTGGAGAAACGAAGGCTCATAATCATAGTGTGAGTGCAGCTTACTAAATTTTGTGGCAGTAAAACAATGTCTGCCACTTCTTTGCCTGTACCGTTCTGATCAGAAGTTGCCACCATAGCTCCCATGCACTACTTGTGGAAGCAGGAGCCTGTGTACCAAGTTCCCCAGAACATATGAACAGCTGCCTGTCACAGGGTTTAGAGCATGGAAACAGTATCTTCTACTGCACTGAAAAGTGAAATTGGCCAAAAGTAACTACATTTACAAACCACACATTTTCTAAGGTATTACAAACTTCTAGTAGAACTTAGAAGGTCAGAATAGATATATCCAGCAGGTTCTGCCATCCTAATTACTGCCTGAGGGAGGAAACAGATTTCCTGTCTTTCCTACTCTGCCATCTTCCTAGAAAACTTATGGATAATGTATATTTTGAAGACAAGAAAATGGTACATAAACTCTTTAAGCTTTGTTTTCTCATAACTTCTCTATCCCAAGCTACCTGACAACTCTAGGAAGAAAGATGCAGTTTCTCAAAAGAATTTAAATGTACCATAAAGAGAAAAAAAACAAAAAGCACCAAGTGGTGTATCTAAGGTGATTGAAAAATCTTAGAAATCATCGATTTCAGGTATGTGCCTAGAACATAATGGACATTAAGCTCATATATAAATGGAATATAAATAACAAACTGCTGATTTTTTAATTACATAATTAGTTTAATAATTATACACTGCTTAAAGAAATGGTATTTATTAGCTTAAATAACCTAGTCAAATTAAATTACTATATTGAATAAGTTGCTAGAGATACCATTGAACCTTCAGGTAAATTTGTTTTTAAAAACACAGATTTGGGGCTAGAGAGACTGCTCAGCACTTAAGAGTGCTGACTGCTCTTGCAGAGTAGCTGGGTTCGATTCCCAGCACCCACATGGCGGCTAAGAACTGTCTTTAACTCCAGTTCCAGGGGAATCTGATGCCCTCTTCTGACCTCAGCAGCATTGCATGACATGGGTGCACCAAGCTACATGCAAACAGTACACTCATACACATAAAAAATAATAAATTAATTTTAAAAAATTAAAAAAACAGATTTGATTATTCTTGTTATCATTTGTTATATCTTGAAGTAATCTCTTTTAATTATTCATTTAAACTTATTTATAAAAGTTAAATAAGCATATGTTTTAAAACTATGCATAAATATATTAGATATATCATTTGAATGCACTTATATGTTAGGTGTTATGAAAGATATATTTTTAAAATATTGTGTGCACCATTATAAAGATTTATATATGATATTTTACTAACACTATTTTCTTTTAGTATTATGTTATGAGATACATTTCCCTGTCTGTATTGACATTTTGTCAGTAATTTCTGAATGAATAAAGACTAAGATGGAAAACATTAATAAAATCAGGAAAATATAGCTTGTACTGTGTAAACATATTTTGAATAGAAAGATTAGGAAGCTTAGTAACTAAATTATAGCTCAGTGTTAGTTCTCTTGCTTAGCAAGAAGTCCCTGATTTCTAACCCTAGACAGGCAAAAGATTCTCAACACTTGTTAAATAAGCTCAATTTCAAATGTTATATGCTTATTAACACTGAAACAGTAGTTATTGCTAGTTATACAGATATTGTCTTCTTACAAATATTTAATTTGGAATCTGGAGAGATGGGTCAGTGATTGAAAGTGCTTGCTTCCTTTCCAGAGGACCATAGTTCATTGCTTTATTCTCAGAAGCCATGTCAAGGAGCTCACACCTGCCTGTATCTGCAGCTCCAGCACATCTGACACTGTCTTCCTGTCTCCACAGGCATCTGCATACATTTGTGGATACTCACAGAAAAGTACACATTAGAAAAATATTTTTTAGTATTTTTAAAGAATCCTCCTAGAAATTAATACTGTCCTGGAGAGCACTATCCTGGATAATTGTCAAGTTTATACATCTGGGAAGTTGGAACTTCAATTATGGAATTTCCTCTATCAGACTGGCCTGTGTGTATGTTCTTTGGTTTGTTGACTTGAAGCATGTTCTTGGTTGATGACTATATGTGAAGGCCAACCCAATTTTGGATGGTGCCATCTTTGAGCAGGTGGTCTTGGGTTGTATAAGAAAACAGATTGAGCACTAGCCAGAAGAGCAAGCCCGTAAGCTGGTTTCCTTTGTGGGCTGTCTATGCCTTTGTTCCTGCCTCCAGGCAACTGGCCTGAGTTCCCGGCTCATATCACTTGTGTACACTGTGAGCTGTACACAAAATAAACTATTTCCTCCCAAGGTTGATTTTTCTCAGAGTATTTTATCCCTTCAATATAAAGCAAACTAATACAAACACATAGGATTTAATCTGAAATGCATTTCCAATTAATTATATTGTTACAAATGGCTTAGACTTCTTTTGATCCACTTGGTTGGAAAACTGTAAATGCAGCTTGCCCTTGAGTGCCAGTGGCTTTGAGGATGATCTTCCTGATGCTGAGGTGGATAGCCCGATTCCTTGAAAACTTGCCTAATGACTCAAAATTGGAGATTTATAGCATTAGGTGCTCAGGTCAGAATCTTAGTACTCTAAGGCTTGAGTTCTGGAATTCCAGCATGTAGGGTTAAAGTTGTCAGACATAATGTGCTGGAATGTGTACTCTTTTAACCATCAACCACACTGAAACTCCCTAGTGACTATGCCAGCATTCAGCCCTTTGATGCTCTGGCCTGGGATGTTTCTTGGCTTTGGACATTTGTTACCTTGGCTCTCTCCAGTCTTAGTCTCTCTCTCTCTCTCTCTCTCTCTCTCTCTCTCTCTCTCTCTCCTTTCTCAGTCTCTGAATATCTCAGCCCCTGCAGTTTCTGAGCTGGTCAAGGGGATCTTTTCAGCCACTTTCTTGCTACTGTTGCTGTTGCTAAAGCTGGGAGTTCCAAAGGTGTTTATTTTTTTTTTCCTTTTGTCTACCCAGTTCAGTCCACCCCTTTCTTGAGAAGTAAAAAGGCCTTTCCAAGGAGCCTTCATTGGGATTTACTCTTGCAACACAAATGAAATAGTGGCTTGGAAAGAATCTTCTAAGCCTGACCTGAAAGGAGTGAAATACTTCTTACACAGCCATAAGAGGTGTGTAGAATACACCTACAGAGCTTTGAGTTCTCCTGCCTGCAGTCCTGTTTACACACAAATTCCATTTCCAAATATGAAAAGTCTCAGAAAAGTACATGCCCCAATAAAAAGCTTTAAGTAGACTTATTAAAAAGGAGTGAGAACATGGGTGATATTAATTATTAAGTTACCAAGAATTATCAACCAAAATGAAGTCTCCCAGTGCTGGTGATTGTCAAATCATGAATGGAGCAAATATTCCTCCTTGTGAAATAAATCATATTTATAAACTATCAAGCACTGTTTAAGCTCAGTGAGAACCTGGTTCTGGAGATGGGTTGCCAACTCTGTTTCAGAGCAAATCACCATTCCTTTTTAATTTGTCCGCCAAGATTCTTTGAGGATAAAACAGTTTGCTGGCCTGTGATACGGTGAAGTGGGAACAGTGAAACAGCTGAAGAGTGAAAACAACATGTTCTTCAGAAGGAATGTATATCCTGTGAGTAAAAACACTGTGTCCTTGAACAAAGCTGGAAGGCAAATCATTCCCAAGCACCTTTCAGAAGCAAAAGACCCAGCTACTGCTTCCCCCTGGTATAAAATGACTATGATAGGTACAGTTCATTGATAAATCTTTTTTTTTTTTTAGAGGACTGAGGGGCTGTGGAGCTATTAGCAAAGGGGTGGAGGGACACACAGACAGACAGAATGAATGCATTCTGATCTACTGTAGTAAATGAAATGCATGCTATGCTTAAATTTTGCTAGGAGTGGCTTTGTTCATACTTCTGTCCATAATACTACATACCGGGTAAATTATGTTCCATAGTTCCAGCTCAAGGCTGAGGGGCTGATCTGTTGATGGCTTTCTTGACAGCAGAATTAGAGCATTACATGGTGAGAGACAAGAAGCCCACAGGCGATTTGGCCAAACCAGCTCTGATGGTGGCAGGCCCATTCTCAAGATGACCCATTAAACTACTAATCAGCTAACTGCCCGAATGGACAAACCATTATTTAGGGCAATGCTCCAACTCCTCCTGAAAGCTCTACTTCGCCACTCTCTTAATATCTAATGCTGAGGTTTCAGACAAGTTCCAGAGGTGACTCACTTCCAAATCCAGCCAGCAGTGGAGTTTGGATGTTCTCACCACAAAACCTGTTACACGTGACCTGACAGACATGCTAATGAGTCTGATGCAGTTGGGCCCAACCTAAAACTGTAAGCTAAATCTTCTGGAGGAGATGTTCTGCTTGTTACCATCTGTCTGACCAGGGGTCACAACTGAGCAATAGTCCAGGGTTCCCTCAGTCAGATTCTATTGGAGACTCTAAGTTTCCTATCTGATACTCTACCATGTACCTGCTCCTTGGTGTTTTATTCTTTTACTGCTGGTTCCTGCATATGAAGAAAATTCTTTCATTCAAAACTGAAAGCATTATTATCTTGGATTGTTGCCCATTTGTAACACTCCTAAATAAATTAGAGTTCCACTAATGATACTGGCTGTGGTGTTCTTTCCTGCTGCAGTAAAATTATCATGGAGTGAGCCTGGGCTGACAAAATAGCCGTGCTATCACTACACAGCATAGGTAGAAGGCAAGAAGAGCAGCTCGATGGAGAGCTTTCAACACAGGCAAGGAGACACAAGGGAAGAGACAGGACTATTGTGCCAGATCATCCCAGTTTTGCTCACTTAACACATCTATGAAGTGTTCATTATAAGACGTAACAGAAAAACTACCATTTCTAAGAGTTTTTAAAAAAAATTATCAAGCTTTTGTACATTTCAGACAGCAGTTCTTAATCCAATTAGATCCCTTCACCATCCATGCAGCAACTCCTGCCCCCCCCACCCCAACCAGGCCACATATATTTGCCATGCATGCTAAGTCTCATCTGAAACAACCATTTTATCAGATCTCCTTCAGTGCAAGTTCATCCACTGGAGCCTAATACATCTATGTAGAGACCTTAAGGAAGGTCTATCCTCCCTCACCCAGCAGTAATTAGTCCCCAACAGTCCTCAGGCTAGGGTTAGCCTCCTGCTCATTTCTCTTGTTCCATTCCAGGCCCTTATCTGATTGAATTGGCATATATCTTCTCTTTGATGCCACCATTGCCACAATTTCACAGGAGCAAACTTCCAGCCGCCTGGAGCCCTCTGTTTTCCTATGTTCCTGGACCAACCTTGACTCTTACAGTCTTTCCACCCCTCTTGCAATATGGTCCCTGGACTGTGGGTAGATGAGATATAATATAGGATTCCTATCCCAGGACACACAGCCTTCAGTCTCTTAGTCTCTAAAACTGACCCCAAGTTCTTAACCTCTGACAGAACACCTTCAGGGAGAGTTGGGTTCCTCTGATATGTCATAGTATCACCCACTACTAGGTGTTTGCAAGACCCTGTAAATCATTAAATGTGAACCTATATCATGTATGTCAACATATATTTTTGGAGGTAAAATATGAGTTTTAAATATTTTTATTTTGTAAATATAAAAATTGATTTCAGTCCTTGGAAGACTTTTAATGTAAACCTTAGGACAGTATTTCCTACTGGTGTATAATAAATTTCCAAGTCCTCACTTGCAGAATTCCAAGTGGAATAGCAAAGTCTTATCATAATATGTTTCAGAAAAATGGGTGCTGTAAACACTGCATAGTTAAACACAATTAGTGTAATTACTGTTCTTAAATTACATCATAATTTATACATTAATAAGAAAGTATTAATTGTATAATATAATAAATAAAGCCCACTGCTTTTTCAACACCCAAATTTATGTTGAGTTCTTAATTGAAAACTGGTTAATACCCAAATAATGGGATGATGTGACTTGTTTCATTTTTATTGAGCTTTTCAAAAGTTATGCATTATATGTGTATCACATTTAGACTCCCTCCCTCATATTCACCATCCCTTAATACCCCACACTTGATTCCATGGACTTTATTATAGATATTAAGGGCTAATGAGTCAAATTTGTGGCCCCTAATGCTGTTCCATGTGTGGACCCTTCCATTGGAGCCTGCCTAATGTGTCCATCACACCCTTAAATAAAACTGATCCAGGCCGTGTGTGGTGGCTCACACCTTTAATCCTAGCACTTGGGAGGCAGAGGCAGGTGAATCTTTGTGAGTTCAAGGCCAGCCTGGCCTACAGAGTGAGTTCCAGGACAGCTGGGGCTACAGGGAGACCCTGTCTCAAAAAGACAAAAAAAAAAAAAAAAAAAAAAAAAAAGACAAAAGAAAGCTGATCCTCCCACTCCCAGAACCTATCTGTTGCCAGTAGTTCCTCTGGTGAAGTTTCCTTATGTTCTTGGATCAACCCTGGTTATTACAATCTTTCTACCCCTTCTTCCACAATTTTCACTGAGGGATGGGTGTGTGAGGTTTAATATAGTAGTCCTATCTAAGGATATACATTTGAAGTCTTTTTATTCTCTAAAACTTAACCAGTTGTGGCCTTCTGTATGCATTTCACTCTACTGTGTAAGAGGCCCTTCTGGTGAGAGGTGTTGGGACTTTCTCCATCCCTATGAGCCTTAGGTGTTATATGTGACAGTTTTAACAGCTGGCAAATGGTGATTCTGAAAGGTATTCAAACCTACATTCAGAGTGGGGACTTTATTATGATTTAGATCAGGTCCTTAAGTTTGTTGTCCTGGGTGCTGATTTTTTTCACTGAAACTGATCTTATCCATTTCACATGGTAAAGGTAGGAGAATATGTAATGGTGGATGAAAACACATACCCACTCACTGTATTAAACTTCTCAGTATGTTAAATGAGAATGAAATTTTAATGTAGCCACTCTTCATTGTCCCCATGACCTTCACTCCAGAGAACAGTGATAGGATCCTTTCTCATCTAGATGACAGAAGCTGACTCCTGACATGTATCATAGATTGAGACAACATCAATCAATCTCAAAGGCACAGCAAAAATTAACTCTCAAAAAAATACCTGTGAGATAATGCTATCCATTTATATTAGTCTTTTCTTGGCCATCATGATGAGCTATTTGAGTTGGGTTAACTTGATAAGGAAATAGGTTTACTTAGCTCAGTTTTCTGAAAGCTCAAATTCCACCCCATATAACACATGCTCTGGAATATGTTTCTGGTTGGCCAAATTGCCTCATGGGAAAGTTATTCAGAAGCTCATCAGGCAAGAAGTCAAAGAGGACGCATTAGGGTTTTATTAATCTCACACCCATAGAACAGGAAATCAAATGGCCTATTGCCATGTAGGCCATACCCCTTAAAGGGTTCTCGCTCCCTCAAAGTATTGGCCTCCTAAGTAGGACTCCAAGATACAGACTTTTTGGTGACACTTAATCCATACCTAGTCATAGCAACCTTTTAGAAAAATCCTGTAATTGTCCTCCGACTCATATATAGTCAGACCTTTTAGCATATTTCACTCTTGGCTGACTCTGTTTTTGTTCCTTTTCTCATGTGCTTCCTGTACTTGTTCATGGTCAATGGTCCCACTGCTATTCCTGCCACATACAAAGAATGCTTTCACCATCTCAAGGCTTTTTTATGACTATTTCCTGCTTGTGTGATCCTTTGTCTTTCTTTCTCACTTTCCCCAGAGCTAGCATAGGTGCTGCTTTCTTCATTGGCTCTTTCCCGTCTTCCTCTTTAAACTTACGGCAAATCTTCCCTGATATCTGTTTGTTGACCATCTGTTCCAAGTGCCATGCAAACTCTAGAAACATGGAAATGTTTCTGTTTTTCATTCAATATTGAAGAGTTAACGTTTTGAACGATATTTTGCACATATTATATATTCAAGAAAACCATGTGGTATGGGTGCATATACTGTTAGTTTATATATTTAAAAACTCATTAATTTTCTAGACTGTATCCAACAGTCTTTAAGACCTCACCTTTAAACTCTTCTGAAATGGGCAAAATAACTCAAATCTTTGAAACTTCTTTCATATATAACTTAAAATAGAAGCAACTATTACTCTTACCCAGGTACATAACATTTGAACCTCTGTATTTTCTTCAAAATAAGCCTCTGTATATCCTCCCTACAGTGCACTAGTTCACTTGCAGTCTTAAATGACAAACTAGACATGGAAATATTACACTTGAATATTGTCTCTAGGTACACTCCTCCAGGCCAGACGAAGACATACTGATTATGAAGGTAATAGTACTTTAGCTACAGCTGTATTTGCTTTAGAGGTAATTAGTTTTCCATCTGGCATTTGAAGGAGTGTATTACATTTGCTTCAGGGGAAAACAGGAAAAAACACAATTGTGCAGCTCAGGAAATTCTTCTGATACGCAGTGCAGAAATGACATATTGCACTTACTGTATACTGCCTTAGCAGTTAAAGTGAGAAATGAGTAAAGTAACAGTGTTTATCTGTGCTAAAATGGCACAGAAAATTTTTAGTAAATAACTAGTGGTGTAGATAACAGCTTGCTTCATTGTGCACTAATTTACTGTGCTTATCAATTGGGTGATTTCTGAATTGAGTTTGAAAAGTAATTTAGTATGCATGAATTTATAATGGACAACTTAAGATTCGATAAGATGCTTACCTATTTAGTCAGAAGTAAGAGCTGTAGAAAATTAAAGCAGTAAATTCTAATCATATCTTTCAAAAATAAAATGCAGTATGCCTTGCAAAGTCATTAATCCACACATATGGAAATTCCCCTTCAAATGTATGCAAGAAGATCAGGGTGCTCCTGTTGTTAAAAATAAAGCTGTTAATAAATACTTAGGAAAAATGTATCTAGGACAGACTTGTAAAAATGTTATAAAGTTACAGAGATACTTTTGTATGAGAAAAAGGGCAGATAACAAAGGTTTCTGCATCAGAAAATGGAAGATTTTTATGTGCTGTGGTAGGTTTAACATTTCTATGTATGTGGCTTTTCAATAACTTGCTATTAAGAGGAAGCTTCACTGTTTTTCTCTATTCAGACATCTCCATAATAACTAGAGCAGAAAGCATAAAGTCTAAGTTGGAAACTACTGTAGTTTACCTATTAAAATGACAATAAAACAAGGTTCTGTAACCACTCTACATGGAGACTAAAAGAAAATATAGAGCATCCATATGGCTCAAGGCCATATAGCAAAAGCCAGTACCAGGCAGCAGAAACTTCCTTTGAACTGTTGGTTAGGGTATTTGAAGAGACTCTAAAATAACATAGGCTATTGCCACAGTTCTTTATTGCCTCCCAGAATTTGAAGACAAGAACCTATTGCTGAACACAGAACATAATACACAAGACTTGGAACATTTGAGCAGGTACTGACCTGCAAGCGACCTTCCTAATGATCAGCTCTCATGGTATCAGAAAATGTTATTCTAGATGCCAAGGAAGGAAATTAATCAGTGATCCACCCAGCTGGATAGCTCAGTAAGGAATAATGACTGAAACAAATTATCACCATTGGTGCATTCTTATCTTGGGTGTAATCAATAACTGTCTACTTGAAATTAAGGCCCAATAAATGAGAGGGAACTCATGTGCGGTGCTGTAAACATAGCCAAATGCACATGCTGGAGAGGTCATATATCCTAGACAAAAAAAACTACTTTTGCTATACCCCATACCAGTATAATTTCTTACTGTATTCAAAGTATTCCTTCATCTTTTTACAGACAAGTATACTTCTAACCTCTCACCAAAGAAAGCTCTTTTCAGAGCAGATGGAGACTAACACAGTTTCACAACTGTACAAATGCAGAGAATAACTGTCTGAGAGACACTTAGCATTGTTACACATTTTCAATCATCTACACATATGATGAATGCATCTTTCAACTATCATGAGACAGGGAAGCCCAAAACTAGCTAATGTGCATAGAAACAAAGTGGGGGCTGACTGCTCATCCCTGAATAGGGACCCTATTTTGACCTTCTACATCCCAAGTCTTAGGCTGCAGTAAGAGATGACAAAAAGATTGTAACAGCCAGCAGTGGACCATGTCTACAAAGGAACAATTCCCAAACAATTGGTCAGTTGCACATATTAACTTGTACCAATACTGACAGTATGTACAATTCCCATGAAAGCTCAAACCAGCCAAAATTATCAGCATAGAAATGTGGAAGTCAGCAAGAAATCCCAATGTAACTTAAGGAATTTTTGGTAACTGATGGTTACAGTAGAGAGACAATCTCTTAAAAAGATGGGACCCTTAGTATGTTAACCAGGCTACAGTGGGTGGACTGGAACCGAAGGATGCATGAAGATACAAATCAGACCTATAGAGTCTTTACTAGAGTGTGTTGGTTTAATTTATGTTTGTTGTTTTTTCATAGTTTTTTCCCCTTTGTCAAACATCAAGTGCCTCTAATTGCGTTTCCTTTCTATTCCATTGATCAATTTATCGATTTTTATTTCAGTGCCATGCCTCTTACCAGGCAGGAGGAAGTGCTCTGAGAATGCCTATCTTGGGTCTGTCATCAGAGGCAAGAAGTCGTTTAGGCACAGAGGGATCATGACTGAGTGCAGGGTCTAGGAATGTCTAGCTTTAGTGGATGTCACCTTAGCCAAAGTGATCCTTGAAGCATGGAATGTGGGGGACTTGTGGAATGGCTCTGAGAGTAATTGTCTGTACTAGTTATTTTTTTAAAATATTTTTATTTATTTATTTTTAATGCATATGAGTGTACTGTCTGCATGTAGGTTGGTGCACCCATGTCGTGGAATGCTGAGGAGGTCAGAAGAGGGTTTTGGATTCCCCTGGAACTGGAGGGTTTCTTAGCCACCATGTGGGTGTTGGGAATGGAACCCAGGTCCTCTGCAAGAGAAATCGGTGCTCTTAACTACTGAGCCATCTCTCCAGTCCCTGTATTAGTTATTAAATACAAATTAGAGCAAGATCTACATACTTCAGAACATCAGATAATCTGAGGGTTAGTAAGCAAGAAACCAATTTTGAGATTTGAATAGTAATTATCACTTTGATTTTAATAAGGAAGGCATCCTGTAGTCATACGTTTTCACAAATTCTTTGAATTTTGTTTTCAAATATGTTGAGTATTAATTGATTCATATATTTCAATAATTCGAACATTACTTGTATTAGTGAAATGAAAGTACCAGAGCGCTGTTTCATCAGATTCAACATTACTTGTATTAGTGAAATGAAAGTACCAGAGCGCTGTTTCATCAGATTTGTAATTTAGTTTACACTGTTCTGAAGGTGACAGACTGTTCTCTCATAGCTGACAATAGCAGCGGTGGAAAGATGCAAAGTCTTTGTTCTGATTTCAAAAGCTTAATCATACTGCAGTCTGAAAAATATTAAGAAATGGAATAGCATCAAGATGGGTTGTCACAGGAGCTACGGTATCTAAATATTGAGAATTCATCAGAGTTTTAGCATGGTATGGCCCTCCTCTTTTTTAACCTTCAGTGTATATTTTTATTGATGTTTTGTGTATTTCATACCTAATGTCCTAATCATTTTATGAACCCTCCCCCCATTTGCACCCCCATGGTCCCCCCCCCCTTTCACTGGATATCATACACTTTGTCATATAAGTGAAGGCATATTGAGTTAAGATTATGTAGCCAGAAGTACCTCACTGAAAGTTCAGACACTGGAGTCTAGTCAGCCTGTTTAGATTATCTCCCTTAAAGAAGACCAGTTCTCCCTCACACAGCAGTAGTCAGTTGTCAATAGTTTTTCAGCTAAGATTGTTGCCTCCTGCCCTAAGTTTCATGGAATGTAGTAGAATAAGGTGTCGAGAAAATATTAATGCATCTCAACTCACACAAGCAAGGTTTCCTTATGCAACAGAATACTGTGCACACAGAAGGCCACAACTGGTAAAAGTGTAGAGAATAAGAAATTGCAGATAGTGTGTACTTGGATAGGACTCCTAGATTAAGCATCATCCACCCCTTTGCCATCATTGCCAAAGATGGGGCATAAGGCTTGTAAGAGCCAGTGTTGGCGCATGATCATAAATAAGGAAAAGGAGATTTCCAGGACTCTAGGACCTTGCTCTTACAGCTCCATTTTAAAGGCATTTATCACCAAAGGAATGAATGCACCATCACTTGCCCTCCACAGGAATGAATTACCTCTATCTTGTCTGCCTCATTTTTTTTTTTTTTTTTTTGGTCTCTGAAATCATTATTCACTTACCAAAACAAAAGCTTTCTATAGTCACATCACCTCCTCATTTTTCCTTTTGTCCTATTGTCCACTTTTCTTCATAGTCACACTACCTATTATAGGTAGGCAGATCACTGGCTGTTCACTTCTCTGATGCAGAGGCAGTCAATCACTAGCATGGTTTCAACAACTAAAGCATTTTCTTTACATATCACTAAGCTAAGCAGGTTCCTACTCTAATGAAAATCTTAAATATCGCCCCTGCTCCCATTACATCAAGTACATTTTGGGACTCCTTAATGTGACATATAGTCAAAGTTCATCTGCACTTTCTAGGTTTTTCCCTTCACCTACCAGCTCAGTGTACAATATAATGCATTCTGCTCATGGGAAGCATGACAGTGGCCAAAGCAGCTAATTCGCTCTCCTGGAGGGCTCATAATGCCAGCATTGACTCCTCCTGGAGGATTCATATTATCATATACTTAATATTTATTATTTGTATTTCAACCATTTTTACAGATTTTGAGTTTGCAGTTCTATTATGCTCGCCACAATTCAGTTAATTCCTCTGAGAAAATTTCACCATATTATTCTATACATGACTTATGCTGCATTTTACTAAATTGTACAGTCTCTTAATCTATTTTCCATTTATATTCCTAATTCATCTAATGAAAAACATCTGTGCCATTCCATTATCTAATATGCAATATTTATTATCTATTTCCTGAAAAATAGTTTAAATTTCATCTACTAATATCAGCCAACACTTATTCATGTTTAGTGTATGCAGTGAATCTAGCATTGTAAAGAGTTCACTACTTATACTAAAGCTTACACAATAATATGAAACCATTTACCTTTGTCTATTAAAACCTTTACCTACTAAAGTTCTAATTATTCCATTTTTCAGATAAATGCTTGAGAGTTGAAAGCAGAAAAAAGGGTGTCAATATTTGTAATTTGTTAAAGCAGTTGACTGATGTAGTCCTACTTCTGGTTTTCCTCATAAAAGTTTACGATACCAGAGTTGTCAAAAATCAGATTACATGAAAGTTAATGTACATAGATATAATTCACAAAATATCACATTTTAATTAAAGGAAATCAAACAAAATGGAAACATTAAATCTGTACCGAAGTTATGTATTTGATTTGCCAATGTCAAAGATATATTAAGCATTATATCGCTTCCATCATACATAGATGCATATTATAAAATATTCTGTTAATTGAATAAACAAATGTCATAAAAGGTTTGGTTAGCTCCAGTTCAATATTTAACGTTAGGAGCTGTGTCTGTAATTCTTTCTGGGAGATACATGCAGACTCAGTGTGCTCCTTCTCCCTCCTGTGGTCCCAAAGGAAAGGCTAGGAAGACTTCTAAAACCACAGTTTGGAAAATTCTAAGGATCTAATTGTTGGTTTTTTTTTTTTTTTTTTACACAGCAAGTGGGTCAGGAGGGTACTTACAGGACAGTTGGCAGCCTTCTCTTCCCTCAAGCCCATCCAAGGACCTGGACATGGACCCTGCCACCCTCCCCCCTAAAATGGTGGCATCAGGAGATACCTTCCTCCTGGTGTTCTCTGCTTACACTCAGCCCCTCCCCCACATACACCCAAGGCTGACTGGGTGGTCAGGAGGGGTAGTGGACTACCCTGCTTTTTCATTTCCTTCAGAAGGCATTTGTTGTCCAAGGTCAGCATTTCTTTTCGAGGACTGTCCATGATACAGGGGCACACTCATACTTCAGCCCTGGCTTGGGTTTGGTTTGCCATTTGAGATTAGTACAGTGTTTACCCTTCATCAGAGAGGATTCTTACTAGAGAGGGTAGAAGTTAAAGCAGAAACCCATAACTGTCTAAAATGTTTTGTCCTGCCAACCACTTTAAGGCTCAGGGAATATTGTAAAAGATGGAGGAGAAAGAATATAAAAGCCAGGGGATGGGGAAATGGGTAGCAAAAACATTCACATGTATAATATGACACTGGCTTTGCACTTAAAAATGTGTTGCTGTTGTGGTTATCTGCAAAAAATGTGGGCGTTTGGGTCCATCAAAATTTTACATTGATGCAGGAGAGTGCCATGTTTCTCTGAGGGACTATTGAGGAAAAATGATTGTTGATGGAGAGAAATGATCTTTTCTTCAATGGCGTGACCATTGTTAAGTGGCCCTTGTTTTAATAAATAACTTCCGAGTTACATTTGGGCAAGAAACACCAATTATACTCAGTGGGACACATACACACACACACACACACACACACATGTGTGTGCGCGTGTGTGCACATGTGTGCGCATGTGTGCGGGTGTGTGCATGTGTGTGTGTGTGTGTGTGTGTGTGTGTGTGTGTCTGTGTGTGGAGATAGGGTTATGTGAAAAGGAGATGGGGGTGCCAAAATGACTATAACTGATTATATAAATGTATGAAGATGTCAAACAATACAAATAAGGGAAAGTGTTATCAAGGCCAAATTTTACGAAGAAATAGTGTAACGAAAAGGGACTAAATGTATGTTTTTGCAATAGGAAGTAAAGAAACAGTATCTATAGAAGTTCAGAAGTTTGGTCTCCCTGAGACAAGCAAGACTCCGTAAATATCAGCTACACCTCAACAGTCTGGAGATACTGTGCAACAGTTGCAGCCAAGTGTCTATATATATCCCAAATCTATTTGGCTATTAGCTCTCTCCTTGGAGGAAGAACTCACAGTGGATGCCACAAGCTTATGTCCTCTAGTGGTTAGGAGATGTTATAAGCCACAATAAGAACTTGTCACCCTTTATAGAGAAACCACAGTTTGCGGATAAGCATACCATTCGAGCATCTGTGTCTATGCTCACAGCTTAGCTTGACATAATAATTAGTACTGCTTAAATGCCTGCACATCCAATAGCTTGTACTTTGTTAGTATGACTAAAAAGGGTATCACTGGGAAAGCTGTCAACCCATGAAGGGAAACAACCTGAACAGACTGGAGTCCAAAATGACAACTCCAAAGAAATTAGACCGTTTTCTTCTCACCCACTTGTGCCCCTTTCACAAAGCCCAGGGAACAAACTGCGGAAGAGGAGGCTTGGTAGATTGTAAGGGCTGCAGAGAGATAGGGGTGAATCATGAGACTACAGGAATATGGTCTGGATTTCTAACTGATCAACATGCCTGTGCATACAAACTTCTCCAACTGGACTATGGGAACCTTGAGTTGTTCAAAATTCGGCATAGATACTTGCAAAATGCACCAATTACCTAATTGTATGACATACTGAGTAACATCAATGTTACCTGCAAACAACTGTGTCATTATATTGTAGAATCCTTTAAAAATAAACAAACAAATAAAAAAAGAGGATCAGAAGTTGACCAAGAAATAATGATCTGACAAAACTACAGCTAACATTGAAACAACGGAGGAAATTCAAAGCATTAACACCAAAATAGAGCATGAAAGGAAGGTGTTCACTTCCTAGGTGGTCTTCTGGGTTTAGCTGAAATGATAAGACAATAGAAAGAATTTCAGGCATTCCTATTCAGGCAGATGTGATATTCCTCCAAGTAAGAGACCCAAAAGACTTCACCAGAAAACTCAAATGAAATAGGACCAAGTGTTTTAAGACCTATGTCTGAAAATTTCTAGGAAAAATATTCAAGGTAAGCATAGATAGTGATTTTCTTTTTTTTTTTTTTAACATTTTTTATTGATGCTTTGTGCATTTCATACATCATTTTCCAATTCAGTTCAGGCATATCTTACCTTCCTTCTCCCCCCCCCACCTATCCCAGACATGCATTTTGCCATAACTGTCCTGCATCTTTCTATGAGTTTTTTTTTTTTTTCATTTTTTGGCTATACGTGATAAATCCATGAGTCCAAGCATCCTTCATGTAAAAACCAATTTGTAGGCTTGTTGTGCTCCACCCCCCACAGCCCCCCTTCAAGCAGGGGGTGAGGGGTTGTATGTTCAATCAAGTTGATCAAATGCGTGTCCAGGGACTTACCTTGCTGTAGTGTCACCATTCAGCCCAATCGCAGCCCTACATTCTACCATGCCCCTCTTCCGCAGATTGTCCTATAGGATTAGGAACGGGGCACAGGTGGACGAAAAGCAAAAAAGTCTACTCTCTCTGAGCTGTTGTTCTTGGACTTGGTCACATTCTGGCTGTTTCCTTTCATGGGCTGCCAGTTTTTTGTCCAGGACTAACCTTTCGATCTACTAATGAAGCACAAGCAATTAGACATATAGTTATTAAAACAGCACTAAGTTATGGTAGGTTACTTTGGTATAGGACACATATGTTTGGATGATATGTTTATCCATGAATTACTTGAATTACATGAATATTTCTCGTGGAGAGGGATGCCTAGTAAAAAAACAACAACAGAAAGACTTCATCAGAAAACGGACCGGAAAATGGTGAAATTGGAAGGGGGAGGGGTGGGAGAGGGACACGGGTGGTCTATTTGATTAAGCATATTTAATTGACGTGAGCTCAACAAGTACCCAGTTTGCCTAGACACTGTCTAAAGGATACATGATGTTTTAGAAATTAGTTAAAAGTAAATATTGTATATTAAACAACATTGGTTTACAGATTCTGCACATCGGTAATGCATCTGAGTTAAATGGAGATATAAATCACTGTTGTCCACATTTGTTTTACATAAAATTTGTAGAGCAATAACTTTGGGATTGGCACATACAAATGTTCTCTATAATTTCTCTGTTGTACAGTATCACCTTGTAGCATTCTCTTTAAGATGATTTAACATAAAAATTAAGTTTGCTTCCCAAGTTAATCATATATAGTCACCCAAAACAACATGGGTGAATTTGATGAAATCTGAGCCTTGATTCTACCCTATAGTTATGTATAATACAACTGTCCTCTGGAGACTCATGGGTTAAAAAAAAAAGGGGGGTACAGATAGACATGAAACCTTTTTGTCAAAAACCTTGCAATTCAAATCTTAAAACTAACTATGGGAAAAGATTTGTGGGTTCCAACAGGACAAAATGTCACCAACTTAATGGCTGAGAAAGAATATATACAGCTTTGCATTGAGTAGGATGTACCAGAAAGTGCCAACTGAAAGGTTGATCCGTCTGAACATCGAAAGGAAGAAAAGTCTCAGAATGCCATAAACATTGAAGCCCTCTGTGGATCCTACATGTACCAACTATTTATAATGAGTCCTAATGAAACTTACCTTCTAGGTGCCGCAAAGTTTTTGATATGAGAGACTTTCTTGCCTTCCCCCCAGAACAAGGAGAAATATGATGATGATGAGGTTGCTCTCCAACTGTAAATTGGAGACAACTATTATAGAGGTAATCTCTTATAAAACTGGTAAAACTGCCTTCTTTAATTGACTAATAGACATAAGAACTGTGAAAAGGATTATTCTCTGTTCAGAACCAAATATAATACTAAAGTCTTCAAACTATAAACTTAAGCAAAATATATCAATACAGGAGCTCTGACATCAGTAATGGATTATTCTATCAGGGAGATGTTGGCCAGGGGATCCAAGGCCCCACAAAACGTAAAGGCTCCTTGCCTCTAAACTGGAATACCTGCAAGAAGAAAGGCAATAAGGCCCTGCTGCCGAAGACCTCACGTTAACATGGGAAAAATGTATTGAGACCACACATGCAAGTGTACAGATAGCCTCTGGAACACCAGAGAGTGTTACCAAAGTCCACTAAACCAATAAAGCAAATATGGGTCTCCTTGAGTCAAGCAAGACTCCACAGTCAGCACCAGCTACACCTCACCTGCCTGGAAATATTGTGCAGTAGAGGCAGCCATATGCCTGTATATCCCAAATCTAATTGGCTATTGCTTTTCTCCTTGGAGGAATAACCTAGGGCTGATGCCACAAGCTTACATCCTCTACAGGTTAGGAGATGTTATAAGCCACAGTAAGACCCTACCATATCTAACAGGAAAGATAGTGATTTTGTACATAAGAGTATTAGATTTCAGAAAATAAAAACAAGTATGTTTATGGCCAAATTATCAATTACCTGAGAAGTCAGCCTGTCAAAGGAAGAAAGACTTTACCATCTGTATATCTGACATGAATTTAATATACATTTAAAATAACTCAAACATGTAAATACCCAAAACAAAGTAAACACATTCATTATAATAAATAATCAACAAATAAATGCTTTCTATTCTATTTCCCTGCCACAAACTCCTGAATTTTCCTAAACTTGATGATTTTCAGTGCTGTGAGGAATCAGAGAGTGCTGGTGTGTGTGAGCCAGGTATGTGTGCTTCCTATTATTTCTTATTCCTGTCTTCCTTGGTTAGCTTTACATCACCACATTAGGCCATTTATATCAGTAGATTAGTCATATTTATACAGTAAGTATTCACAAATTCTTGGCACCAGAACATTCTGTTTTGTTGAATACATTTAATTTGCTTGTGCACATTGGTGGGATTTCACTGCTACATATGGGCATGCATTTTAATATATGTAATGTAAGAATTTTTGCTTTTTTAAAGGAAGTAACGATAATTTTAGAATGTTTCCCAAGCAGTCTGATATTTAACATGCCTATTTTTTTATAAGTCTATAACTCATTATTTGTTTTTCTATTTTTTCATTGTATGGCAAAACCAAAATTATTTCTCAGATCTACTCAAAGATATCTGAATTTTCCCCATCATTTTCTTTTTTCTTTTCTTAACTTTTTTTTTTGTCTTTTTGAGAGAGGATGCTCCTGTAGCCTCAGCTGCCCTGGAACTCGCTATGTAGACCAAGCTGGCCTTGAACTCAAAGAGATCTGCCTGTCTCTGCTTCCTGATTGCTGGGATTAAAAGTGAAGGGCCACCACAGCTGGATGAGTTCTTTCCATTTATTAACTGCTACTCTGCAGCTTTCTTTTGCCCATTTCTTTCTCTGAAAGCACATTTTTCTCTCACATATACATATTGTAGTACATTGATGGCAATGGTTTTGAATTTTTAGATATTTTTTATTATTTTGTCCAAGTGTCTGTCTTTACAGGCCTCTCAATAACAGATTATTATTTTCACATAATTCTAGTTTTTTTATTTATTTTTTTTTTTATTTTTAAGGGATTCTACAATATAGTGACACAGTTGTTTGCAGATAACATTGATGTTACTCAGTCATACAGTTAGGTAGTTGGTGCATTTTGCAAGTATCTATGTCCAAATTTTGAACAACCCAAGGTTCCCATAGACCAGTTGGAGAAGCTTGTATGCACAAGCATGTTGATCAATCGGGAGTCCAGACTATATTCCTGTAGTCTCATGATTCACCCCTACCTCTCCACAGCCCTTACAATCTACCACGCCTCCTCATCCGCACTTTGTTCCCTGGGCTTTGGGAAAGGGGCACAAGTGGGTGAGAAGAAAACGATCTAATTTCTTTGGAGTTGTCATTTTGGACTCCAGTCTGTTCAGGTTGTTTCCCTTCGTGGGTTGACAGCTTTTCCAGTGATACCCTTTTTAGTCATACTAACAAAGCACAAGCTATTGGATGTACAGGCATTTAAGCAGTACCACTTATTATGTCAAGCTAAGCTGTGAGCATAGACACAGATGCTTGGATGGTATGCTAATCCGCAAACTGTGGTTTCTCTATAAAGGGTGACAAGTTCTTATTGTGGCTTATAACATCGCCTAACCACTAGAGGACATAAGCTTGTGGCATCCACTGTGAGTTATTCCTCCAAGGAGAGAGCTAATAGCCAAATAGATTTGGGATATATATAGACACTTGGCTGCCACTGTTGCACAGTATCTCCAGGCTGTTGAGGTGTAGCTGATATTGACGGAGGAGTCTTGCTTGTCTCAGGGAGACCAATATTTTGCTGTATTGCTTTAGTGGCCTTTGGTAACGCTCTCTAGCATTTCAGAGGCCAGTTGTACGCTAGCAAGTGACGTCTCATAACATTTTTCATGCTCACACCAGGTCTTCGACAACAGGGACTTACTGCCTTTCTCCTTGCATATATCCCACTTATAGGCAAAAGGCCTTTATAATTTGGGGGGGGGGGTTTGAATCCCCTAGCCAACATCTCCTAGGCAGAATAATTCATTGCTGATGTCAGAGCTTTCCTGTAGTAATATATTTTGCTTAATTACACAACTTATAAACACTTTACTATTGAATTTGGCTCTAGATAGAGAAATATCCTTTCACAGTTCCTATGCCTATCAATCAGTTAATACGTTGTGCCTGTTTTATAGGAAATTACCACCGTAACAATTGGCTCTAGTTTACAGTTTGGGAGTGGTTTCATTACCATCCTGTTTTTCTTTTTTCAAAAAAAAAAAAAGAAAAAAAAAAGGGGGGGGAGAGGTAGGAAGGTTTCTCAGCATTAGGGTCCATTATTAACAGTCAACCCCAATATTATTCAGAGAGATGCTCAGTGACCGTGTCTCAGGCAGTCTGATGTTCCTCATTCCTTAGTGTTCAGATGGGTCAACCTCTCTGCTGACATTCCCCAGTTCATCCTGCACAGCCATAAGTTGTATGTTTTCAGGCATTTAGATTGGTGACTTTTACCTGTGGGAACATAAAATTCTCCTCCCATTGTTATTTTTAAGATCAGAAAAATTGAAAATTTATCAATAGGATTGAAACACAGAGTTTTCCATTTGTATCCCAGAAAGGATAGTACCCCACCTCCCCCCTCCCTCTTTTTTTTTTTTTTTTTTTCTTTTTAGGTTTTTGTTTTGATCTATAGATGCCTAAGTTGTATTACACATACCCATAAGCAGGAGCCAAGGCATAAGCTTTCATTACATTTACCCAAACTGGTTCTCATTGACTGTATGCTACTTATTTGGGAAGGAAATTTAAGCTTAGTTCCTTTAACTTGTCCTACAAGTAAAGAAAGTGTTATAATGTGATATTGTGTTATTCAGAAAAAATATATAGGCCATTTGTATACCTTAACCCGATACAAATTATAAATAAGACCAATTAACATTTTATATTCCCGATTGGTTCAATTGTATTACCATTTCCACCAAAACCTACACCTAAATTTAATTAATCTAAACAATTCACTAAGCCATTGAAATATCCTATACTTGGTGGATAAAGCTTGGGCAGAGTTGAGAACCTGCTAAATAAATTTTACCCAATAAACACTTTGCTCTTTAACGCTTTATGACTGGACTAAGACTTCTACTTATTTGGTAAGTAAAAATTTAAGCTTAATTCTTTTAAATTGTCCTACAAGTAAAAGAAAGTGTTACACTGTGATGTTGTGTATTTCAGAAAAATATAGAGCCCAACCCAATACTAACTATGAATAAAACAACTAGCATTTTATATTCCCAGTTAGTTCAAATGTCAGTATCTAGCTCCTTTTCTTTTTTCCCAGCACAAGATTCCTGCATATAAAACCAATTTGCAAGCAGTTGTGTCCCAGCCCACAGAGCCCAAGGCTCCCACCATCTAGCTGGAGGGGCTTGAATGTTCAATCAAGTTGATCAAATAAGTGTCCAGACTATATTGTCATAGTTTTACCGTTCACCCCAATCGCCGCTCCTACAATATACCACTCCCCCTCTTCCACAGATTGTTCCTTAGGCTTAGAGATGGGGCACAGGTGGACAAGAAGCACAACAGTCTACTTTGTCTGGAGATGTCGTCTTGGACTCTAATCAGTTCTGGCTGTTTCCTTTCATGGGCTGCCCGATTGCCCAGGGACAGGCTTCCAATCCTACTAATGAAGCACAAGCGGTTAGATATATATGTATTTAAACATTGCTAGTTATTATGGTAGGTTACTTTGGTATAGACACATATGTCTGGATGGTGTCTTAATCCCTGAATTACTTTTCTTTTTCCCCCTGAGAGAGATGACAAGGCCTTACTGTGGCATATATATCTCCTAATCGCTAGAAGGTATAAGCTTGTGGCAACATCCTCGAGTTATTTGTCCAAGGAGAGAGCTAATAATCAAATAAAGTTGGGATATACAGACATATGGCTGCCTCTGCTGCACAGTATCACCAAGCAGTTGGGGTGTAGCTGATGTTGGTGGCGGAGTTTTGCTTGACTCAAGGAGACTAACCTTTGCTTTATTAGTTCAGTGGCCTTTGGTAACACTCTCTGGTATTCCAGAGACCAACTGTATACTTGTAAGTGCGATCTCGATACAATCCTCCCATGGTTACATTAGGTCATTGACAGCAGGGCAGACCTTACCACCTCTTTTCTTGCAGATATCCCAGTTTACAGGCAATAAGCCTTAACCTTTTTTTGGGGGGGGGGGTTGGGTCCCCTGGCTAGCATCTCCTTGGCAGAATAATCCGATGCTGCTTTCAGTGCTCTCTTGTATTAATTATATGAACTACTTAAAGTAGTGTTTAAGTGTATTGTCTATTCAGAAACAAACACAATACTTTAGTATTGTGTTTGTTTCTGGATAGACAATAATCCTTTTTACAGTTCCTATGTATATTAGTCAATTGAAGAAAGCCGTTTTTCCAGTTTTATAAGAGATTACTTCTATACCAGTCAGCTCTAATTTACCATTAATGGATGACTTCATTACCACCCTGTTTTTCTTTGTTCTGTGAAAAAGAGGTAAGGAGGTCTCTCATATTGAAACTGTGCTGCACCTAGAAGGTAAAGTTCGTTAGGACTCACTGTAAACAGATGTTACACCTATGGTCCTCAGAGATGTTTGATGCCTGTAGCAGTCTGAGGCTTTTATTCCTTTTAGTGTTAAGATTGGTGAACTTCTCTGCTGGTATTTCATGGTACAACCTATACGACGGAAGGCTGTATCCATTCTTTCTCTGCCTTTGAGTTGGTGTCGTTTTGACCTGTGGGAACATACAAATCTTTTCCCATGGTTAGTCTTAAGATTAAATTGAAAGTTTTGGACAAAAAGGTTTAATATATAACTGTATCTCCCCTTTTTTTAAATTTTATTTTTTGACCCATGAGTCTCAGGAAGGCATTTGTAGTACACTTACCTATAGGCAGGGATCAAAGAGTAAATTTCATCAAATTTGTCCATTTTTTTTTTTTTGGGTGAGTGCATGATGTTAATTTGGGAAGCAAACTTAAATCCTTTAGTTAAGTTATCCTACAGGTAAAAGAGGATGTTACAAGCTGATACTGCATAACACAAAAATTATAGAGAACATTTGTATATGTTAATCCCAAAGTTATTGTTATATAAATTTTGAGTAAAATACCATATAATTTTAAATTAAATATACATTAATAGAATATAGACCCATGTCCCTCTCCCGCCGCTCCCACCCCTCCCACCCCTCCCGGTTCACCATTTCAGTCGGTTTTCTGATGCAGTCTTTCAGTTGTTGTTCTTTTAATATGCATCCCTCATCACAAGAAATATTAATAACTGGGTTATTGATGCTAGCATCCACATATGAGGGATACCATTCGTCATTTGTTTTTCTGTGATTGTGTTACTTCACTTAATATAATATCCTCCAGCTCCATCTATTTACCTGCAAAGTTCATGATATCATCCTTCTTTATTGCTGCATAGAACTCCATTGTGTACATGTACCACATTTTTTCTATCAACTCATCAGTTGAGGGGCATTTGGGTTGGTTCCACCTTTTTGCAATTGTGAACAGAGCTGCAATAGTATAGCTGTGCATGTATTTCTGCAGTAAGATGATTCTTGTGGGTATATACCTAGGAATGGTATGACCGGGTCAAATGGCAAGCTCATTTTGAGTCTTCCAAGGGTTCTCCACACTGTTTTCCATAATGTCTGTACAAGTTCACATAATTCTAGTTTTTATAACTGTCATAGTTTTACTTATTTCCAATTTCATTGACAGAAAGTCTAACTTTGATCTTAATTTGCATTTTTCTGATTAGTGAGATATTTGAGTTTACCAAATATATGTATTTGCTTTTACCTGTGTAGAGTGTGACAATTTAAAGCAATGTAAATATTATTTGTATGAATTCTCCAATATTTCAATTTTCTATAGTTTTAACTTGTAAGAATTATTTGGGGGTTCTTTTTCTTTTATTAATATTTGCCTTTACTTTCTGGGGCTGGAGAGATGGCCAAGTGGTTAAGTGCGCCAACTGCTCTTGCAGAGGACTCAGGTTTGATCCCCAGCACCCACATGCAGCTGAGAACCATCTTTAACTCCAGTTCCAGGGGAATCTGACACCCTCTTCTGACCTCCAAGGCATTGCAGGACATGGGTGCACAAACCTGTATGCAGACAGTACATTCATACACATAAAAAATATCACGCCTTTAATCCTAGCACTTGGGAAGCAGAGGCAGGCGGATCTTTGTGAGTTCAAAGCCAGCCTGGTCGACAGAGTAAGTTCCAGTACAGCTGGAGCTACAGGGAAACCCTGTCTCAAAAAGACCAAAATAAATAAATAAATAAATAAATAAATAAATAAATAAATAAATAAATAAAATTTAAAAATATTTCACTTTACTTTCATTCCTGTGTGTATTTGTGTGCACATACTGTAGACATGAGTGCAACATGGGTGAGCTTTAGATGACAAATTTCAGACTGGGTTCCCTCTATTTACTTGTGATTTATAGGGCTTGAACTCAGGCCATTAGGCTTAAAGGCAAATACCTTTAGCAACTGAGCCATCTCAGCAACCCAGTTTCTAATGTGTTATATAAACCTTGCTACATATATTATTATATTATTTAGCATTTAATAATGTTCCTTGTTTCCTGTTTAATTTGTATTTTGATAAGCACAATTTTGCAAATCTAAAGCAGCTTAGTATAGATTCAGTACTCATGTGTATTCAAGCATGCACTATTTGATGTACATTATTAACTTCTATTTTTTATAGATCAAGACACTCAGAAAAAAAATTTAAAAAAATGTTGTCTAAGAGGTTTAAGTGTCCTATCATCCATCCTTCATTTCCTTTCTCTTTCTTCTTTCCATATTTCTAAATTTTCAGGATAAATATTTTAATAAGATTTAAAGTAAACTACTTTAATTTCAGTGTGTTTGTTATGCCCACTTTACCAATGTTTCTTCTATCTGTATATTTGCTTCAGTGTTTTCACTAATGCTTAAAATCACTTGTACTTGCTGATACCATATTGTGTGTGTGTGTGTGTGTGTGTGTGTGTGTGTGAGTGTGTGTGTGTGTGTGTGTGTGTGTGTGTGAGTGTGTGTGTGTGTGTGTGTGTGTGATGGCTAGTTTTAATTTTCAACTTCACAAAATCAGGAATCTCCCAGTAATGATAGTTTGCTGAGCATGCCTGTGGTAGGTTATCATGGCTACATTAACTGAAGTGGGAAGATCCTCTGGTGGGGTTCCTGGACTCAACATGGTGAAAGGGATAATTTAAGCCTTCTTTGTTTTTTTTTTTTTTTTTTTTTTTTGTTGGCTGATTGCTTCATTATACCTATATATTATTGATGCTTTGTGTATTCATACTCATTTTCCAATTCAGTTCAGACATATTTCCCTTCCCTTCCCCCATCCCACCCCACCCCCTCCCAGATCATTCTTTCTACCATTTGTCCTGTCACTGCTTTCCTGTATTTTTTTTTTTTTCATTTTTTAGCAATAAGTGATAATTTATGTGTACAAGCATCCCTCATGTAAAACCAATTTTCAGGCTGTTGTGCCCAAACCCCCACAGCCCCACCATCCAGCAGAGGGGGGGCTTATAAGTTGATCAAATGAGTGTCCAGACTATATTGCTGTAGTTTCACCATTCACCCCAATAGCAGCCCTTACATTCTACCACGCCCCCTCTTCTGCAGATTGTTCCCTAGGCTTAGAAAAGGGGCACAGGTGGATGAGAAGCATTGAATGACCCTCTTGTGAGGTTTATGTAGGCAAGGGATTAAGGGCTCAACAAGCTTGCATTCAAGGTGCTCTCTAGGATCCCACTGGCCCCCTGTAGTGGGAGCAGGTGGGAGTAGCCTTTGAAAGTGAAGCAAACACCCCATTTGCTCTGTAGGAAGAGCTGATTAAATTCACTAACAATCCCTTAAGTGAATATTCCTAAAACTGATTCTCCAACCATCTCAGGAGACCTTGGTGTTGAGGAAGAAGCAGTGTGCCAATATGGCCTCCAGACTCCATTGAGCGAGTGAGGACAGGCACAGCTCTTCCAGGAAAGAAATAGTTTCTGAGACAAATGGACACAGCTTGCATGTGTCCATTGCTCTCTTCTGACTGAGAATGTAATTTGACCAACTTCTTCAAAGCCCCACTGACTTTTCAGCTTTAATTTTTTTATAATTATTTTTTTTAATATTTGATGCATTTATACATGATTCTCTTGTTTTCTAATATTATCACAGCAACAAAAGAGCCAAACTAATACATATTTATTATAGATATGTAGTAAATTTTGATACTTTAGAATAATTCTAGTAATTTTACCTGCTTCTAAATAATCTTGGGTTTTCAATTTTCCTTATGTATGAAATCAATTTAGTGTATCCGGTGTCAGGATTCCAGACTTCTCCTCTGAACAAAGGTTAAGCATTCACTTCCCCCCAGTCTAGAGTCCACCAGATGCATCTGGGGCATTGACAAACAGGCCTGGTGGTATTCACTTTCCCCAGGCTGAAGTCTGCCAGATACATCCCAGGCTTGGGAAACAGGTCTGAACCAATAAAGAAAAATTCCCCTAAACCTGGTTCTGTTCCTGTCCCAAGACTGTGTCTAAAGATAACCTTTGGTATGTGGGGACAGGTGGGCTGACCTAGCCATGAGCTGTAACTCTATTATCCAATAAGGCTAGAAGTTACCCAAACCCCACCAAGATTCCCCTAGACCCTGAATAAAAGACCTGGGAGACAATTTATCAGGGTCAGAAACTTTTCCCTCCCTAAGTTAGTAAATAGCAACCCCTCCCTTGATCAGCAGGTAACAGGGTAATTCCAGGAAGAACCACCCTGAGGGCCCTAGCCCCAAGCCACCTACAGACCCAAACATGCTGTGTATCCCCACCTATCATGCAGGACACCAGGTTCTATTCCTGCCCTGCTCTAAGTGTATAAAATCTGTATGTAGAGATTGTTTGGGGTTCGCCTCTCCCCATTGTACAGGTGAACCTTGGTGCACCAGAGGAATAAACCTCTTGCTTTTGCAACGAGTCTTGTCTCAGCATCTCTCACTCAGGGGTCTCTCAAGGGTAAGGCTCGATTCAGGTCTTACAAAACATTCTATTAGGAACTTAATTACAGTCTCCTTAATATTCTAACACAGTTGTTTTTAATATAATAACAACAGTATTTTTTAATCTCAGGAAAAGACAGTATTACAATATTTTTTTGTCTTTTTCTAGACAGGGTCTCCCTGTAGCCCCAGCTGTCCTGGAACTCACTCTGTAGACCAGGCTGGCCTTGAACTCAGAGAGATCTGCCTGCCTCTGCATCCTGAGTGCTAGAACTAAAAGAGCACGCCACCATACACAGCTCAAATCTTTTTAAAATGATGAATGAATGACAGCAAAGTGTGTCCTTTGGATCTGATATAACTAATCTGGGCACATGGATCTGGTAGCACATCCTGCCATGCCTAATTATTTATTTATTTATTTTTATTTTTGCTTTTTTATTTTTAATTTTTTATATATATTTTGCACAAGATTATCAAATCTAGACCTATGTCCCCAACCCTATCACCCCACCCCACCAGAGCTCATGTATTCTGCCAAACATGCATTTCATCTCTTTCTCAGTATTTCTCAAAATTCTCCATGTTGAAGTTGACAGTTTTGAGCAGAAGTTCACTGTTTCAGTCAATTCTTTGATGCAGTCCTTTCTGTTGTTGTTGTTGTTGATTCCAATATGCATCACTCCCACCTGCTTGGAAAGAAGCTCAAGGGGCTGTGCACAAGTACTTACAGCTAGGTAATTGGCACTAGCATCCACAGATATATATTTTGCACAAGATTATCAAATCTAGACCCATGTCCCCAACCCTATCCCCCCACCACACCAGAGCTCATGTATTCTGCCAAACATGCATTTCATCTCTTTCTCAGTCTTTCTCAAAATTCTCCATGTGGAAGTTGACTGTTTTGGGCAGAAGTTCACTGTTTCAGTCAGTTCTTTGATGCAGTCCTTTCTATTGTTGTTATTTCCAATATACATCACTCCCAACTGCTTGGCAAAAGCTCAAGGGGCTGTGCACAAGAAATTGGCACTAGCATCCACAGATGAGGGATACCATTCATCGTTTGTTTTTCTGGGACTAGGTTACTTCACTCAGCATGATGTCTTCTAGCTCCAGCCATTTTCCTGCAAAGCTCATGATGTCATTTTTCTTTACTGCTGCATAGAACTCCATTGTGTAGATGTACCACATTTTCTCTATCCACTCATCAGTTAAGGGGCATTTGGGTTGGTTCCAGCTCCTTGTTATTGTGAACAGAGCTGAAATAAACATGGCCATGCATGTATCTCTGCGGTGGGGTGAGTCTTGGGGGTACATGCCTAGGAGTGGTATGCCTGGGCCAAGTGGCAAGTTCATTCCAAGTCTTCCAAGGGTTCTCCACACTGCTTTCCATAGTGGCTGTACGAGTTTACATTCCCACCAGCAGGGGATGAGTTTTCCCCTTTCCCCACAATCTCTCCAGCACTTGGTTTCATTTGTTTTCTTGATCCTTGCCAGTCTTATTGGAGTGAGATGTTGTCTTAAAGTGGTCTTAATTTGCATTTCCCTAATTATTAGTGATGTTGAACAGTTTTTAAGATGTTTCTCAGCCATCTCTAGTTCCTCCTCTGTGAAGTCTCTGTTCAGTTCTTTGCTCCATCTTTTGAGTGATTCATTCGTTGTCTTTCTTGTTTTTTGAATAGCTTGTATACTCTGGAAATCAATGCTTTGTCAGATGTTTCTGCAGTGAAGGTTTCCTCCCACTCTGTGGGATTTCTCTTCACTTCCTTGATTGTTTCTTTTGATGTACAGAAGCTTTTGAGTTTAATGAGGTCAAATTTGTCAATTGTCAACCTTAATTCTTGTGCAGCTGCTGTCTGATTTAGGAAGTCTTTTCCTACACCTATGTCTTGTAGTCTGCTGCCAACTTTTTCTTCTATTGCCTTCAGAGTTTGGGGTTTCATATTGAGGTCTTTAATCCATCTGGAGTTGACTTTTGTACAGGGCAAGAGGTAGGGGTTTAATTTCATTCTTCTACAAGTGGTGATCCAGTTTTGCCAACACCACTTGATGAAGATGCTGTCTTTTCTCCATTGTGTCTTCTTGGCCCCCTTGCCAAATATGAGATGGCTCAAATTGTATGTGCTCAGGTTTGGATCTTCGGTTTTGTTCCACTGGTCAACATGTCTATTTTTGTGCCAGTACCAGGCTGTTTTTATGACTATAGCCCTGTAGTATAGTTTGAAGTCTGGTATAGAAATGCCCCCTGTGTTTCTCTTTTTGCTAAGGCTTGTTTTTGCTATTCGGGGTCTTTTGTTTTTCCAAATGAATTTAAGGATTTTTTTTTCCCAAGCCTGTGAAGAAACTCTTGGGGATTTTAACTGGTATTGCATTAAATCTATACAAGAGTTTGGGTAGAATGGACATTTTTACAATGTTAATTTTCCCAATCCATGAGCATGGGAGGTTTTTCCATCTTCTGATGTCTTCTTCAATTTCTTTCTTTAAGGATTTAAAAATTTTTTTGTAGAGATCTTTGGTGTCTTTGGTTAGGTTTGTTCCTAGGTATTTTATTGTTTTTGCGGCTATTCTGTCTAACACAGTTTTAAATGAATCATATCCTCATGGTGGGAATTGTTTCCTATGAAAAGAGACCATTTACCAAAGAAATGTTTGTCTCTCTTAATGTTCTACACTATAACTTTCTACTAATATCAATGCAAAGGTTCTATCTACATATTTTCTTTCAATTTTATTTTGTTCTTTTGATTATTTTAAAATAAAATTCTTGTAGTCTGCAGTGGTTAGATCAGGGATTTGCAAGGACTACCTAAAGCACAAGTAGGAGCTGGCATTTCAGCCAGGCAGATATTAGGATAGATATACTCCTGGGTTGTTGGTGAATTGATTCGTTGGTTTGTTGGATAGCTAAATCTTTGTCTTGCAAGACTGGTGGGGTGGAGTCACCCTGCTAGCTGAGATTAAAGTTATACCTGTTAAATCCTTGTCTGGTGTGGCTGTTGGGCGGAGTTGCCCTTGTAGCTGGTATTAAAAGTGGGCCTGTTGCCACTGTGAGACTTGAGTGCACAGTGGTTAGATCAGGGATTTGCCAGGACCACCTGAAGCACAGAGTGAATACCCCTTCTGTGGTCAGGTCAGGGCCTTTCCAGTACCACCTGAAGAACAGAGTACCAGGGCGTGGGCTAAGTCAGGTATACCTCCTCCTCCCCTGCCAAGTGGAATTGCTGAGAGAGTTCCCTTTCTCTTTTGAAGAACCTTCAAAAGAGAAAGGGAAAAGTGAATTAGACTTCCAATATATAAACAAAATTGAAAGCTTGAAACCTAGACAATTCAACTCTCCATAAACAAGGAGAGAAAAAAAAATAAGCCATCTAAGGAGGCAAGCAAAAAAACATTTTCACACACTGAAAAGGTGTTTGTGATTCATATTGGAATATAGGCAAAAAAAGTGAAACCTGCATGCCAGGGAAATGACAAAGGGACAAAATGGGAAAGGTGAAGAACAATTCCACACCAAGCCCTACCAACCCTGTAGGAGATTGCTACAGTGGGATCCCCCTGGCGGTGACCCAAGAAACAGAACTTAGTGGAACAATTGCTGACCTATTCAGAGAAATTAAAGATTATAAAGAACAAGTCAGAGAGCTAAGGAGAGAGAATGAAAAACTAAAGAAGGGCCTAGAGGAAGACAATGACAAACCTGGGGAGGAACTAAAGGGAGAGAATGACAAACTTCAGAAAGAACTAGAGGGAAAAAAATGACAAACTCTGGAAGGAAGTGGAAACACTGAAAAAGGAAGCCAACCTGTGAAGTAAGGAGCACCAAGAAGAGATTGAGAAGCTCCAAAAGTAAGTGGAAATACTAAAGAAATCACAGGATGAAATGAAAAAGAAATATAACACTCATCCAATCAAGAAGAACAGAACAGAAGAAAACCTCAGAAAAAGAATGGAGGAAGCAGAACAAGGAATATCAGACCTGGAAGATAACACAGAGCAACTAAAAAGCTCAAATAAAGATAATGAAATACTTAAAAAATACACAAAAGTAGAACAACCAGGAAATATGGAACACTATGTAAAGATCAAACCTCCCCATCATAGGAATAGAGGAAGAAGAATCCCAAGAGAATAGTATTGATCAGATCTTCAAAAGAATAGGCAGGAAAATCCAGCTTGAATTGCAGGCTAGCTTTCCAATTAGCATGCCTCACAGCACTGCATGTTCAAGAGTTGGGCTCCGCCCCAGGGAGGAGCAAGCAGCATGGCCTAGGTGCATGATGCTGGGTGGAGCAAGGTGTGCAGTGGCACGGAGTTGGGGAGTTGGGGGACTCATGATTGGTCCTGGGAACTGATGTCATTTGGTTTATAAAAGCAAGCTGTGGCAACGAGTAAATTGAATTCCCTAATAACATCATAACGGAGTTCCTGGCCAATATTTTTACTAATTAGTGTGTGCATACAGGCTAAGGTAGGACTGAGTTTCATTCACATGGTCAGTGGGCTGGTAAAATGTTCCCTTTGTGGACCACCAAACTGGGTAGCTGGTGTTGTGAGTGAAATACTTGTTCTGGCTCTGGGCAGGGGGGAAGTCATTGCCAAGTGTGGAACACCTGTTTCATGGATCCAGACTAAGAGCCTATGCTGGAGTTAACACTTAGCTTGGGCTGCAGGAAGTAGCCAGCTGGTCTCTGCACTGAAGAGTCAGCTCCCCACAGTGCTTGTGAAGTGGGCAGTGTGTCCCCATCCCCCTTAACAGGGCCGCATGGTCCCTGCTGGGTATAAAAAGAAAAGCTTCCTACAAGAATAATAGATGTAAATTTCCCCAAACTAAAAAAAGACAAACCCATACAAATACAAGAAGCACATAGAACTCCAAACAGACAAGATCAGAAAAAGAAACTTCCTATGCCATATCATAGCTAAAATGCTAGACACCCAAAACAAAAGACAAAATTCTGAAAGCCACAAAAGAAAAACAATCAGACAAATATAATGGGAAACCCATCAGAATTACAACTGACTTCTCATTGCAAGCAATGAAAGCAAGAAGAACATGGAGCAAAGCATTCCTAGTATGAAAGGGCTATGGAGGCCAACCCATGTTATGGATACCCAGCCAAAATATCAATTATAGTCGAAGGAGAGTGAAAAAACTTTCATGACATAAACAAGATGATAGAATACATGTCTGGAAAACAAACCCTTCAGAGAATACTTGAAGCAACTCAAAAGACGGAAGAGAGGAGAAACTATCCCCAAGCACCTAGAAAGAGAAACTAATAAAAACATAACTGCAGAAGTAGAAACCGAGATGAAAAATGCAAATGGATAATAAGGTGAAAGGAAGCAACATGCATTTTTCAGTTATAACCTTAAAATATTAATGGACTAAACTTGTGAATCAAAAGACATGGGCCTGGAGATTGGATTAGAAAACAAATCCCATCTATATAGTGTTTACAAGAAACCCATATCAATCTCAAAGATAGGCACCAACTTAAAGTGAAGGGATTAAAAATAATATTCCAAAAATAAATCAGTTGTTGCTATTTTAATATCAGACAAAATAGGCTTTAAAGTAAAAGAAATCATAGAGACAAAGAGAGGGCCATTACATCTTTATCAAAGGAACAATTGACTATGAAGACTTCACAATCATGAATATATATATGCAACAAAATCTAGTGCAGCAAACTTTATAAAGACAATTCTCCAGGGCCTCAAGTCACAAATTAACCCCAGCACACTAATAGTAGGGGACTTCAATACCCCACTAAGTCCTTTGGACAGATCAACAGGACGAAGAATAAACAGAGAAATCTGAACTGAATGATACCATACACCAAATGGACCTCACAGACATCTACTAAATATTCCACCCATACACCAGAGAATACACTTTCTACGGGGATCATTCTCCAAAATAGACCACGTACTGGGACACAGAAAAAAAGTAAAGAAATACAATAATATTGAAATAATTTCATTGATTCTATCAAACCACAGTGCAATAAAGCTCAATATCAACACCAGAATAAGCCCTATAACCTGCAAGAACACATGGAGACTAAACAACACTCTCCTGAATAATGAATGGGCCAAGGAAGAAATAAAGAACGAAATAAAAGCATTCCAGGAACTGAATGACAATGATAATACAACACAACAAAACCTATGGGACACTTTAAAAGTAGTCCTAAGAGGGAAGTGTATAGCCATGAGTGCCTACATCAAAAAATCAGAAAGAGCCCAAGTGAATGATTTAACACTGCAGCTAAAAACACTTGAGAGGCAACAACAGATGAACCCTAAACGCATCAGACAGGAAGAAATAACAAAAATCAGAGCAGAAATCAATGAAACAGAAACAAAGAAAAATATACCAAAAAAAAAAAATCAATGAATCCAAAAGTTGATTCTTTGAGAGAATAAACAAGATAGACAGAACTCTATCCTGGTTAACCAAAAGAAAGAAGGTACAACTCCAAATCAATACAATCTGTGATGAAAGGGGAACTATCACAACAGACAATGATAAGTTCCAGAGAATCATACTGCAATACTTCAAAAATCTATACTCTACTAAATTTGAAAACCTAGAATAAATGGATGAATATCAGAAATCCTGAAAATCACCAAAGTTCAATCAAGAAGAGATCAACAGCTTAAAGAGACCCATAATTTATGAAGATATTGAAGATGTAATAAGAAAACTCCCAACTAAAAAAAAGCCCAAGCCCAGACGGTTTCATGGCAGAGTTCTATAAAACATTTCAAAAAGACATACAACCATTATTACTCAAATTGATTAGAAGAATACAAACAAAGGGAATTCTCCCAGATTCCATCTATGAAGCCAGCATCACTCTAATACCAAAACCAGGCAAAGATACAATTAAAAAGGAGAACTATAGACCCATCTCCCTAATGAACACAGATGCAAAAATTCTAAACAAAATACTTGCAAATCATATACAAACCCACGTAAAGAATATCATCCATCATTACAATTTGGATTCATAACAAATGCAGGGATGGTTCAACATATGAAAATCAATAAATATCATTAAACATATAAATGGACTGAAAGACAAAAAAAACACACAGACATCTCTATTGATGCAGAAAAAGCTTTTGACAAAGCCCAGCATTCCTTCATGCTTAAAGTCCTAGAGGGAATTGGATTGGAGGGATCATTCCTCAATGTAATCAAAGACATATACACACAGCCAATATCATCCTAAACGGGGAAAAGACAGAAGCAATCCCTTTAAAGATAGGAACTTGGCAAGGCTTCCTCCTGTCACCACTCCTTTTCATTATAGTCCTTGAAATACTTGCTAGGGCAATAAGGCAAGAAAAGGAAATTAAAGGAGTTCTAATTGGAAAAGAGGAAGTCAAGCTATCCCTTTTTTGCTGATGAAATGATTGTTTATTTAAGGGATGCTAAAAACTACACCAGAAAACTCCTAGAAATGATTAAGAGCTTCAGTAATGTGGCAGGATACAAAATTATTCTAGAAAAATCAGTAGCCTCACTTTACATCAACAACAAGCAACTGAAGAAGGAATACAAGGAGACCTTCCCACTCACAATAGCCTCAGAAACTATAAAATACCTAGGAAAAAAAAAACCTAACCAAAGACACCAAAGATCTCTACAACAAAAATTTAAAACCCCTGAAGAAGGAAATTGAAGAAGACATCAGAATATGGAAAAACCTCCCATGGTCATGGATTGGGAAAATTAACATAGTAAAAATATCCATTTTACCCAAACTCTTGTACAGATTTAATGCAATCCCAATTAAAATCCCCAAGAGTTTCTTCACAGGCTTAGAAAAAAAGTCATTAATTACATTTGGAAAAACAAAAGGCCACTATTAGCTAAAGCAACACTGAGTGAAAAGAGCAATACAGTTTGCATCTCTATATCAGACTTTAAACTGTACTACAGGGCTATAGTCATAAAAACAGCTTGAAACCAGCACAAAAACAGACCTGTTAACCAATTGAACAAAACTGAAGATCCAAATCTGAGCACATACAATTTCAGCCGTCTCATATTTCACAAGGGGACCAAGAAGACACAATGGAGAAAAGACAGCATCTTGAGCAAGTGGTGTTGGCAAAACTGGATCAACATTTGTAAAGAATGAAATTAAACCATACCTCTCACCCTGAACAAAAGTCAACTCCAGATGGACCAAAGACCTCAATGTGAATCCCCAAACTCTGGACGCGATAGAAGAAAAAGTTGGCAGCATACTACAAGAAATAGGTGTAGGAAAAGACTCCCTAAATAAGACAGCAGCTGTGCAAGATTTAAGGTCGACAATTGAGAAATGGGACCTCATTAAACTCAAAATCTACTGTACATCAAAAGAAACAATCAAGGAAGTGAAGAGAAAACACACAGAGTGGAAGGAAACCTTCCCCCACATACATCTGACGAAGAATTGATTTCCAGAATATATAAACTACTTAAAAAACAAAGAAGAAAGAAAACAAGTGACCCACTGAAAATATGGAGCAAAGAGCCGAACAGGGACTTCACAAGTGAGGAATTAGAGATGGCTAAGAAACATCTTAAGAAGTGTTCAACATCACTAATAATTGGTGAAATGCAAATTAAAACCACTTTAAGATACCATCTCACTCGGATAAGACTGGCTAGGATCAAGAAAACAAATAATACCAAGTGCTGGAGTGGTTGTGGGGAAAGGGGAACACTCATCCATTGCTGGTGGTAATGTAAACGTGTACAGCCACTATAGAAAGCAGTTTGGAGAACCCTTGAAAGACTCAAAATCAGCTTACCACCTGACCCAGTCATACCATGCCTGGGTATATACCAACAAGACTCATCTTACCACAGAGATACATGCACAGCCGTGTTTATTGCAGCTCTTTTCACAATAGCAAAAAGCTAAAACCAACCCAAATACCCCTCATCTGACAAGTGGATAGAGAAAATGTGGTACATCTACACAATTGAGTTCTATGCAGCAGTAAAAAAAGACAACATCATGAACTTTGCATGGCTAGAGCTAGAAGATATTATGTTAAATGAAGTAACACAGTCCCAGAAAAACATACTATGAATGGTATGCCTCATCTGAGGATGCTAGGCACCAATAACCCAATTGTAAATATTTCTTGTTGGGAGTGATGCATATTGGAAAGAACAACAACACCAACAACAGAAAAGACTGCATCAAAGAACTGACTGAAATGGTGAATCTGGTGGAGTGGGGGGGTTGTGAGTGGAACACGGGTCTGTATTCGATTTGTAACATAATCTTGTACAAAAATATATATGTACGACAATAAATTAAAAAAATAATAAAATAAAATAATATTCTTTCATGTTGTATTTCTAATTGTTTATTGATATGTACTGAAAAAATAGATACTATAATTACATTAGTCTTTTAAAAATAACATTGTTATATTTCCAAACTATCAGGGCCTGGAGAAGTGGCTCATTGATTAAAAGCACTAGCTGCTATCAGAAAGGACCAAGGTTCAAATCCCATCACCCACATGGGATCTAACATAATTCAAGTTCCAGGGGATCTAGGGGATCTAATACCCTCTTCTGACTTCACAGAGCATTGCACGATATGGGTGAATTTCTACTGATGCAGGCAATACCTTCATACACCTAAAAACTAAAATTATTTTGGAGGTTAATGCTCTGTCAGATGTATCATCGGTGAAAGTTTCCTCCCACTCTGTGGGTTTTCTCTTCACTTAGTTGTTTGTTTCTTTCACTGCACAGAAGCTTTTGAGTTTTTTAAGGTTCCACTTATACATTGTTGACCTTATTTCCTGAGCAGCTGCTGTCAGATTTAGAAAGTATTTCCCTTATGCCTATGCTAGTAGGCTATTACCAATTTTTTTTTCTTTCATTGTCAGATTTTCAGATTTCACAGTAAGATCTTAATCCATTTAGGCCTGATTTTTGCACAGGGTGAGAGGTAGGGGCTTAATTTTATTCTTGTACAAGTTTTGCTAACACTATTTGCCAGAATATGTAAACAACTCAAAAACAAAGAGCAAGAAAACAAATTACTCACTCAAAAGATGGAGTAAAGAGCCAAACTTCACAAACGAAGAAGTAAAGATGGAAGAGAAACATCTAAAAATGCTCAATGTTGCTCATAATTAAGGAAATGCAAATTAAAATCACTTTAAGATCTCATCTGACTCCAGTAAGACTGGCTATGATCAAGACAACAAAGGATACCAAATGCTGGAGAGGTTGTGGAGAAAGGAGAATACTCATCCACTGCTGGTGGGAATGTAAACTCAAATAACCCTTATGGAAAGCAGTGTGGAGAACACTAAAAGCTTCAGAATTAGCCTACCACCTGACCCTGTCATACCACTCCTGGGTATATACCCACAGGACTCATTCTATTACAGAGATATATGCACATCTATATTTTTGGAGCTCTCTTCACAATAGCAAAGAGGTGGAAACAAAACAAATGTCCCTCACAGATGAGTGGGTATAGTACATCTACACAATGGAATTCTTTGCAGCCGTAAAGAAAGATGACATCATGAATTTTGCAGGTAAATAGATGGAACTAGAAGCCATTATGCTAAGTGAAGTAAGCCAGTCCCAGTGAAACAAATGACAAATGGTATCCCTCATCTGTCAATCCTAGCACCAAATCTCTATTTATAAGACAACCTGAATAAGTCTTTTTCTTTCTTTCAATTTTAGTAAATATAATACCTGATGTTAATCATCAACCTGGTATGTGATGTAGGAATGTAGAACAATATTTTTCTTTACCTGCACACAACTCTACTGTCAGAATGTCTTGAATGTTTTACTTGACTGTAATAAAAGATGCTGATCTCTAAATTGATATTTAATCTTGCATTTTAAAAATAAGGCAGCTGGAGAGCAGGAGCAGAGGAGACAGTGTGGTACTCGGGGAACAGGTGAGCCCAGAACACGTGGGGTCTACACGACCCTGGGCATGGCCTGCTGCCAGACAGACTGCCACACCTGGGCCATTATGCTAAGTGAAGTAACAAGGTCCCAGAAAAACAAACCATGAGAATAGTATCCCTCATTTGTGGATGCTAGCACCAACCAAATCCTTAATTGTAAGGCAAACTGAACAACGTTATTGTTACATTTTTTTTTTTAATCTGAAAGAAACTGTGCTGTTATAATGTGAATCCTTTAATGGGCTTTAGAATTAACCTACCAATTATTTAGATTTTTTTTTTGGTCTTTTTGAGGCAGGGTCTCCCTTTATTCCAGCTGGCCTGGAGCTCCTTATGTAGAC
Source organism: Rhizomys pruinosus (assembly GCA_009823505.1). NCBI lineage: Eukaryota > Metazoa > Chordata > Mammalia > Rodentia > Spalacidae > Rhizomys > Rhizomys pruinosus. The sequence continues at coordinate 1,063,150 of VZQC01012421.1, forward strand.
GAGGCTGGCCTTGAACTCCCAGAGATCCACCTGCCTCTGCCTCCCCAGTGCTGGGAATAAGCCATGCCCTACCACTTATTTTCAGACAGAGTAATTTTGATGTATGGATGGGAGTATGTATGCACATTTTAGAGTAATATAAAATTAAAGGGAAAAGTGTGAATTACTAAACATTTTCTGGAGTTAACATACAGTTTATTTTCAGACATTAAATTTTTGGTATATGTGATATATATATATATATATATATATATATATTTTATATGCACATTTTGGAGCAATAAAAATAGAGGAACAACAAAGCAAATGGACTGGGTCAAAGAACTGGTAGAAAGAGTAAACTTGTGCCCCAAACAATAAACCCTGCATAAAATAACTGTAAAAATACTAAAAAAAAGCAGCTGGGTGTGGTGGTGATGCCTTTAATTCTAGCACTTGGAGGCAGAGGCCAGGCAATCTTGTTGAGTTCAAGGCCATCCTGGTCATACAGAGGAGTTTCCAGGCCAGCTGAGACTAAAGAAACCCTGTCTCAAAAAAGGCCAAAAAAAAAAAAAAAAAAAAAAAGATGTAAGACATGTATGGCAGAATGCATGAACTCAGGTGGGGTGGGGGGCATGGAAAGGGGAATGAATCTAAATTAGTCTGAGAAGTGTTGTATGAAATGCACAAAATTTCAATAAAAATATTAAAAGAATCAAGAAAGTTGGGCACGTTAACACATCCCCTTAATCCCACCACTCAGGAGGCTGAGGCAGGTGGGTTTGTGTGAGATCAAGGCCAGCCTTGTCTACATGGTGAGTTCCAGGATAGCAGGGCCTATAAGGAGACATTGTCTCAAAAGGACAAATATGTAGGCTTTTATTTGAAGAATTTTGTCTTAGGAGAAGTGAAAATTCTGGAAAATATTTCTGCCCTTTGCTTACAAAGTACACAAAATAGAACTCTAATCATCTCAGAGTAGAACATCAGGCCATCTTGCTTACAAATCAGCTAGAATTAAGTATGACATGATCATCTATCATTTTACTAAATAAGTATTATTTAGTAAAAATAAAAATTATTTGCTTTTCTTATATCCTATTTACTTTAAAAATTAAAATGAGTATTAACATGCCGTATTGTCTAATAATTAAGGAAATCAAGTGACAATTTGTACTTAGATTCATATCGGTTATTTGTTGTCATAAACACCTTATGTTTTATACTATAATTACATACTTTGTAATAATGGTTATTTTGATAAACACTAGGTTAAATAGAATAGAATATAATGTATCTACTACAAATATATTGACTTTTCAAGTTCAAATATATAAGGTATTGTTTTTTTAGTACAGCTGTTAACGTATTTCACTTTAAATGTGATGTGTATGATTTTAACTGTCAGCTATGGTATGCAGAGAGTTTCCTGTGAGAGTTAAAAACAACTTAAGATGTTAGGAACAAGAATCATCCAACTTGTTTTCCTTTAAGGTTTTAGTTTTTTGTCTAACCTACAAAGAATTTTTGGGACCAAAGAGGAAGAATATTTGAATAAGAAACTGAATACTTCAAATATTATATACCCTTATTAACACATACTAGGCAAAATTAAAGTAAAAAGAGGAAATTCCTAAGATTTATTGGCCTTCCTAAAATAGACATGTCAAGGTGATTTTCTTTATGCTTTTACATAGGTGTAATGATATCAGCAGAAGCAACAGCTGCCTTGATAATGCACATCACTAGCGTTAATAATGCCACCACATTTTTGACATCCTCAGTTGGAGCCCTCCGGATGAAAGGGGAAGAAGGACTTTGATCACAGGTCTCTGTCACAGAGCCAACTACAATGTGCTGCATTACTGTGACCTAGTCATCTTCAAGAAATAAGATTTGGTTGAAAGTTAATTCTGTTTTTCTGGGAGAGAAAAATAGAAGAGCTTTTCAGTTTGCATGAAGCAGGTGGGGTAGTGATATGCTTAGAGACAGTGTGGCCTATGTAGAAGAACTAGCACATACAATTACTTTAATCAGGAAACCTGCCTAACATCTCAAGAATCTTTGATCAAGGCTTGGTCCTGAGCTGATAGATACAATCATTGAAGGATGATTGGAACATGTGGGCTTTGACCTAAACCAAAGTGTCAACCCATTGTTGGATATATAATGCAATGGTTTAGAGTAGGAATCCAGACCCATTAAAGGAAAATTCCTGGTCAAGAGTATAGAATCTCTGAATTGGGTGGGAGCCATATATTCTACCTGGTTTAGTCAATTCCTAGCCAAGGGACCATTTCCTGAAAGGAATTACTATTCCTATGAAGGCTTACTTCATACCATCCTGAAAAGATGGTTGGAATGACTACCCATCTTTCATGAGCAGGCCCCTTAGTTTCTCTGCTTCCTGTCTGCCATCAAGTGACTATCACTGTGCTAGGCCTTTCCATAGTGATGGCCCATCCAGAAACTGTGGAGTTAGGACTCATAGACTGGAATGTAAAGTTATATTTCTTTCTGTCGGCATGCAAAATTACTGTTAAAATGTGAATCTGAAAGGTGTTTTGGAATTAGCCTGTAAGTTATTTTCAGACTCTGTCATTTTGGTATATATACGGAGTGTATACATGCATATTTTGGAGTAATATAAAATTAAAGGGAACAAAAACAACAATAAAAGAAATAGAAAAAATATAATAACTAAACAAAATTGTTATACTCCTCAAACTAAAAATATGTAATTATATCTTAGAACACAAATAAAAAGTTTATAGACTGGACTCCTAATTGATCAACATGCCTGTGCATACAAGCATCACCAACTGGACTATGGGAACCTTGGGTTGTTCAAAATTTGAACAAAGATACTTGCAAAATGCATCAATTACCTAATTGTATGGCAAACTGAGTAACATCAATGTTATCTGGAAACAACTGTGTTATTATATTGTAGAATCCCTTAACAATAAACAAATAAAAGAGATAAAAATGTTTATGTCAGATATTTTATCAAGGAAAGTGAAAGTGAATAATACAGCACTAGAAGGACTTGAGTTTTTACTGTGAGAAATTGGGAGTCATTAGAATTGTGCATGTGCATGCTAGCTCTTAGGCCTGTACTCTAGAAAATTTGATTAAAATAAAAACTGCTAAATATGGTCCTTACCCCCAAACCCTAATCATAAAGCCCTATTTTACCTAGAGATGATCATGGAGGTTGGCTAAAGGACAGTAAATAATCACTGCCACCTGGAGAAAGCTAGAACATGTGTACATTGCTCAAAAACATTGCTGGTCTTTTCAGTTGGTAGACCACTTAAGTCACCTGCATATTATTCAGTCAATGCTGGCATTGAGCATAAGACTGAAGCCAACTCAATCAGACAAGGGCCAGAGTGGATCCAGGGAAATTGATGGTGAATTGGCCCTAGTCTGGGAAGTGTTGGAGACTGATAACTACTGGGTGAAGGAGAGTAAACTTTACCTACAGTCTCTAGATAGACCTTACCAATGATCTTTAGACAGGCATTACCTATGATCTTTTGATAGGCTGAGTAGATAGCAATGGATGAATTTGAACTGAGGATATCTGGGTACATTGATTGACTGGGTATATTGTGGGTATGGGAGTAGCATGTGGATATGAATGGTAGAATGGCATTATGGGGCAGGGGTGTAAACTTTATTAAGAATTGTGGTATGAAATGTACAAATTCTTGATTTTTTAAATTATAGATTTCTAAGGACATATACAGTGAAAAAGAACTAATATCAATTAATTTTTTGTTTGTTTTTTTTTATTTTCCAGAAATCATGAGATATATTAATAAATAAAACTATTACTATTACACAAACTACAACTCCAATTGAAATACATGTATGTCTGGTTTGTTTTCACATTTCAAGTCTTCTTTTCCTGAACTTTACCCCTTGTGATGTACTTTCAAATAAATTTTCAAGCAGACAAATAATACAGTGATTTCTTCTTACATTTAATCTCAGTTTCATTAAATGATCAAGCTACACATGCATCAGTTGTGACTTGGAGACTAATTACAGGATTTGTATGACAAGTAGGTGTTATATTAGTGAATAACATTTAAAAACCTTAGTCATAGCTATATTTACCTATAGGGTGCAATCAAGGCATAGATTTCATCAAGTTCACCCATGCTGTTTTGGGTTACTATATGTGATTAACTTGGGAAACAAACTTTGTTTTTAAATTAAATCATCCTATAGGTGAAAGAGATTGCTACCAGGTGATATTATATGACAGCAAAATTATAGAGAACATTTGATTATACCAATCCCAAAGTAATTTTTATACAGTTTTTAATTAAAGCTAATGTGGACAACAGCAATTTATATCACCAATTAACTCAGATGCATTACCGTTTTTATCAGCCTTTAGACCAATGTTGTTTAATATACACATACTTACTTTTACTAAGTCCTAAAACACCAAGTATCCTGTAGACAGAATCTGGGCAAAACTGGATACTTGTTGAACTCACGTCAATTAAATATGCACCAATCGAATATACACCCGTGTCCCTCTTCCACCCCTCCCACCCTTCCTGAGTCACCATTTCAGTCAGTTTCCTGATGCAATCTTTCTGTTGTTGTTCTTTTAATATGCATCCCTCTCCACAAGAAATATTTTTTTGGTCAGTGCATGCCTTTATTTTTTTTATATATTTTTTTATTGATGTTTTGTGCATTTCGTACATCATTTTCCAATTCAGATCAGGCATTTATCCCTTTCCCTTCCCCCCCACCCCCACCCCATCCCAGATCATGTATTCTGCCATAACTGTCTTGCATCTTTCTCTGTTTTTTTTTTCCTTTTTTAGCTATAAGTGATAACCCATGAGTCCAAGCATCCTTTGTGCAAAACCAATCTACAGGCTGTTGTGTCCAAACCCCCACAGCCCCACCATCCAGTGGGGGGGGGTGACATGTTGTTTGTTCAATCAATTTGATCAAATGAGTGTCCAGACTACATCGCTGTAGTTTCACCATTCACCCCAATCGGAGCCTTTACATTCTACCACGCCCCCCCTTCCGCAGGTTGTTCCCTAGGCTTAGAAAAGGGGCACAGGTGGATGAGAAGTAAAACAGTCCACTCTCTCTGGAGCTGTTGACTTGGACTCTGGTCAATTCTGGTTGTTTCCTTTCATGGGCTGACAGTTTGTCCAGGGGTAACCTTTCGATCCTACTAATGAAGCACAAGCAGTTTGATATATAGGTATTTAAGCAGCACTATGATGGTAGGTTTTAGGTGACTTTGGCTAAGACACATATGTTTGATGATATTGTATTCCATGAATTACATTTTCCCCTCTGTTAAATATGAGAGGGTCTTACTGTGGCTAATAACATCTCCTAACCTGTAAAGGAATAAGCTTGTGGTCATCAGCCATGGGTTATTCTCCAGGAGAGAGCCAATAGCCAATTAGATTTGGGATATACAGACACATGCTGCCTCCACTGCACAGTATTTCCAGAGGCAGTGAGGTGAGTGTAGCTGGTGTGATCAGTGAGTCTTGCTTGACTCAGGGAGACCCTAGATTTGCTTTATTGGTTTAGTGGCCTTTGTAACACTCTCTGGCATTCCGAGGCCATCTGTACACTTGCATGTGTGGTATCCATACATCCCTCCCTGTTAACGTCAGGTCTTCGGCAGCAGAGTTTCTGACAAAGCATTAATTTCCAGAGTATACAAGCTACTCAAAAAACAAAGAAGAAGAAACAAATGAATCACTCAAAAGATGGAGCAAGATCTGAATGTAGAACTCACAGAGGAGGAATTAGAGATGGGCCGAAAAACATTCTTAAAGCTGTTCAACATCATTGATATTAAGGAAATGCAGATTAAAACCTTTGAGATATCACCTTACTCCAATAAGACTGTAGGATCAGGAACACGAATGATATACAAATGCTGAGAGGTTGCGGGGAAAGGGGAACTCCTCATCCATTGCTGGTGGGATGTGTAAACTTGTACAGCCCACTATGGAAAGCCGTGTGGAGGACCCTTGAAGGCTCAACAATGGCCTTCTTTGACCCAGTCCATACCACTCCTGGGTATATACCCACAGACACAACAATTACTGCAAAGATACATGCAAGGCTATGTTTATTGCAGCTCTGTTCACAATAGCAAAAGCTGGAACCAACCCAGGTGCCCCGCAACTGACGAGTGGAGTAGTGGATAGAGAAATGTGGTACATGTATACAATGGAGTTCTATGCAGCAGTAAAGAGGACCACATCATGAACTTTGCAGGTAAATGGATGGAGCTGTGACTGTACATCTTGTTAAGTGAAGTACACAGTCCCAGAAAAACACATTACTGGACTCCACCTCAATTCTTGGTTCTGCCCCATATGTGGATGTTCGTAGTACCAACGAACCCAGATATAAATTCTATGGAGAGGGATATACATAGTAAAAGAACAACACCGATACAAGACTCTCAGAAAATGGACTGAAATGGTGGGAATTGGAAGGGGGTGAGGATGGATGAATATTAGGGACACTTGCGTGGGTGTATATTCATTAAGGCATATTTAATTGACATGAGCTCAGAAAGTACCAGGCCTAGACATTCTTTACAGGACATGTTGTTTTAGGACTTAGTAAAAGTAAATATGTGTATATTAAACAACATTGGTTTACAGACTCTATAAAAACGGTATGCATCTGAGTTATTAATGTAGTATAATTCGCTGTTGTCAACATTTGTTTTAACAAAATTGTAGAGCAATAATTTGGGTGATGTGCACAACAAATGTTTCTCTATAATTTCTTTCTGTTGTACAGTATTCACCTTGTAGCATTCTCTTTAAGTCTGATTTATTTAACAATAAAATTTAGTTTGCTTCCCAAGTTATCCATTTATATAGTCACCAACCCAACCTGGGGATTGTGATCAGGGTTTTGAATTCTTTGAGTGAAATCTTTTGCCTTGATTCCACCCTATAGTTATGTTTATAATACAACTGTCTTGGAGACTCATGGGTTTAAAAAAAAAGGGGGGGGACGATGGATACGCTAGACATGAAACCTTTTCATCAAAAACCTTGCAATTCAAATTTTTAAATTTACTAAACCACGGGAATCAATGAAAATTTGATATTTTGTCAAAGGCCCATTTTTAACATGTCATTCTCAATCTTCATTAATGGTTCGTGATTGTAGAATACGTCTTGGGAGAATTTGAGTAGAATCAGACTCTTGCAGAACAGAAAAGATTACAGCTTTTGCATTTGAGCTCGGATTATTTTTTCGCTTTTCTCTTTCTTGTCAGCAACCAACGTGGTCCGGGGCAAACCTGAATATCGTGTTTTGTTCTTTTTTTTGTTTTCACCTCCGGTTCCCTTGAAACATTGAAAGGAGAACAATGCCTTCTTCAAGATTGCCTTTTCCAATATCAAAATCACTCTCGACCGCTTCTGGGACTCTACAGTAACCACTATAATCGACGTCCTTATGGTAAACTTTATTCCCTTCTAGGTGCCACACAAGGTTTTTGTTTTATGTTTAGTCGACGGACCTTCTTGCCTTCCCCCTCCGTACGAATTCCAAGGAGGAAATATGGACAATGATCTGCACGTGTCGTTCTCCAACTGTAAATTGGAACCACAAGAAATATTTTTATTAACTGGGTTCTATTCGGTACTGATTCACTACAATATGGGAATACCATTTGTCGTTTGTGTGTTCTGGGACTGGTTACTTGTTATTATAACATTGATGTCTTTCTAAGCTCCATCCATTTTATCTTGCAAGTTCAGATGTTGTCTTTCTTCTTTTTTTTTATTTATTTATTTTTTAAGTTAAGTTGTTTTGTATTTTTTTTTTATTTTTTTTTCTTTATTTATTTATTATTTATTTTATTATATTTTTTCATTTAGATGCTTTGTGTATTTCATAAATTTCATGTTCAATTCAGCGGCTATATTCCCCTTCCCTTCCCCCATCCCCACCCCACCCATCCCACGGATCATGCCTTTTTGTGTTTTTTTTTGTCATGTTGTTTGTAAGGCGACATAGAAGTGATTAATTTGTGAGTCAAGCATCCTTATGTTGTAACCAATTGCAAGCAAGTTGTGCCCATAACTCACACATGCTCTGAGTCACCACTATCAGGAGGGTTTGGGGCTGTGTAATGTTCAATCAAAGTTAATCAAATGAGTGTCGTCTATATTGTTGTAGATTTACCATTAAATCCCCTAATCGTAAAAGCCTTACATTTACCACGCCACCTCTTTGACAGATTGTTCCCCTCGGCTTAGAAAGGGGAACAGGCGTGATGGAGAAGCAAAAACACTCTACTATTCTCTGGAGCTGATGTCTTGGTCTCTAGTCAGTTGCGGCTGTTTTTCTTCAGGCTGCCAGCATTGTTCCAGGCAAACCTTTACACTCCTACCTGATGAAGCACATGCAATTAAGTATTTAGGTATTAAACAGTATAACATATAGCCTTTCATCTACTAACTGAGGAACACACACATTAGATATATAGTATTTAAACGGTACTATTGTTATGGTAGGTTGTCTTGGTATAGACACAGATGTTTGAATGGTATGTTAATTCTGATTTACATTATCTCTTCTGTTTAAGTATGGCAGGTCTTTGTGTGGTTTATAACATCTCCTTACCATTAGGGGATGTAAGCTGTGGCATCGGATGTGAATTATTGCTCCAAGGAGGAGAGCTAATAGCCAATAGATTTGGGATATACAGGCAATGGCTGCCACTGCTGCACCGTATTTCCAGGCAGATGAGGGTGTAGCTGGTGCTACGGAGGAGTCTTGCTGTTGCTCAAGGAGACCTATATGGGCTTTATTGGTTTAGTGGTCTTTTGTAACACTCTCTGGCATCCCAGTGAGATCCATCTGTATGCTTGCAAGTGCGGTCTCTATACAGCTTTCCCATGTTTATATTACCGCCGCATAGAATTCCATTGTGTCATGAACCACATTTTATTCTCTATCTGGTTAGTCAGTGGTAGGGGCATTTGGTTTGATTCCAGTTTTTTGCTATTGTGCACAGAGCGGCAATCTTTAAATATCGCTGTGCATGTATCTCTCGCACTTGGCTGAAGGAGGCAGGTGGATTCTCTCGTGAGTTTCAAGGCTAGCCTGGTCTACCACAAGTGAGTTCACGGCCAGCTGGGACTGCAGGAGGACCCTGTCTCAAAAAGACCTAAAATTATAACCTGCAACCAAACCTTCCAAAACAGAAAAAACTTAGTATACTTGCCACATCTCATTCCTCGTAAATCAGCCAATTATTACAAAACTTATTTATTATCAGTGAATATAAAAAATAGCATCGTTTTTTACATATTGCGTGATGGTACAGATATTGTCATCTAATTCCTTTAATCCTAAACGAGTATTTAAATATCAGGTAAACATTATACGTTTGTATGCTGTGAGCAACGCATTTCACCTGTTTTCATCAAAATTTTCCAATTGACATTTCATCTCCAAATATTCAAACTATTGACCCCATATATTTATCTGTCTTAATTAAAAATTTATTTTTTACATGTTTTCACTGGATTTTTCAATCTCAGTTAGGTTGTCTTACGATGCAGAAGCCACAAAAATCCTTTAGGTACTGTCATTTCTGCCGGCGCCATTATCAAAAAAATCTCACCTTCCTACCTTCTCACAAAAGGAAAATCTTCTGTTAACCAAATATAATCTATTAAATCTCTAATATATATATATATATATATACACACTTAATATTTAACATTTCAAGTCAGATGGTATTTGGGACACAATGGTTGTTTGTGTGCTTACTTTTCAAACCTGGAAGTAAGCATAAGCAGACCTCTTGGAGTTGACACAGGGTGGATAAGGAGACAATGTTCTTCACTCAGTGCCAAACACTTAAGTCCTGCTTGGGCAGATAAACAGACACTTGTCATTCAAGGAACAAAATCTAGACTTGAGAGAGACTATGTCTCCTCATAACTTAAAGGATACCAGCACAAGATCAATGTAGTTGAAATTCTCCCATGAATGAAGGAATAGCTGTAGAAGCCCACCCCTAGCTGAAGAGTAATACAGTTAATATTAATATTAATATTACTGCCTCTGGTACTATGTGCATGCCATAGTGTTCAGTCCCATATCCAGGTGCATAGCTGGAATACATGTATTCAGTAGATTATATACAAAAGATGAAAAGAGAACTTATTGGAAGAGACACTCCTTTGGGGTGGGCAAAGTTAGGATGTGATGGACCAAGAAAATGGAGGTGGATATGTTTAAGATGCCCTGTCCATGTACCAAATTTCCTTTTTTCTTTTTAACCAAAGGAAGTGCTTTTATTTTCAGGTTTCTATGGAGATATTATAAGCAATGGAGCCTTAACAGAACATTTACAAATATTAGTAACTATTTAGCTTTTAAGTAAAGAATATGGTTAGACAAAATATTAAATAATATCATTCAGGCAATTTTTAAGATCAAGGAGTGTCCACTACCTGGCCACATCACTCACTTGTGGCACCGGTGCCCTCATGGTCTACTTGGCTGCAGCTAACACAGCCTCCTGGAGATGCAGAAATGAGAGGGTCACAACGTCCAAATCTGCTCTTTATTTTTAATATACAGCACAAATTTGGAAAAACCACCCTCATTTCCCACTAACCGAAAGCTTTACTTTCTTCTTTTACTTATTTTTTATTTATTTATTTATTTATTTATTATTTTTTATGTGTATGAATGTACTGTCTGCATGTAGGTTGGTGCACCCATGTCCTGAAATGTTGCGGAGGTCAGAAGAGGGTGTTGGATTCCCCTGGAACTGGAGTTAAAGATAGTTCTTAGCTGCCATGTGGGTGCTGGAAATCAAACCTGGGTCCTCTGCAAGAGCAGTTGGTGCTCTTAACAGCTGAGCCATCTCTCCAGCCCCAAATCTTTACTTTCTTTTTTTTTTTTTTTTTTTGGTCTTTTTAAAACAGGGTCTCCCTGTAGCCCCAGATGTCCTGGAATTCACTCTATAGACCGAGCTGGCCTTGAACTCACAAAGATCCGCCTGCCTCTGCCTCAGTGTACTAACTCTCGCTCTATATTTATCACATGTGCAACATAGAAAAAACACGAAATTTCTATGGCGATCAACATGTTATGAATTAAGAGAAGTTATAGGAAGATCAACATTGTAAACAAAGATTACAAAACCAAAGTACGTGGAGAAGTCATAGCTCTTAGAGAACATGTCAAGGCTGTCACATCTATAGACAAAGGTGTTTTTCTATTGTGTGCTAATATGGATCTTTACAGTTCCAGACAAGTATGTCAGTCACCACTCATCCAATACTCTTCTTTTGCAGCAAAGGTAACTTATGGCAGAGTTCCACAATAGGTCCACAACACATAGAGATTAAGTTTATGTGAAATGTCCAACCCTAAGTGACATATCCACAATGGATCCTCTACACATAAGACTCATGGAACACAATGGAAGGAAGGATAGAGAGAAGACTAACTCTCATCAGTGAAGTTCCTTCATACAGCAGATGAACTGAACCCAGGTTTCACAGACCACTGCAGAAGAGGTGGCAGAAAGATTGTAAGAGCCAGGGGAGGAGGTGCATGTTCAAATGGAAGTAAAGTCTTACAGGCTCCTGGGACTTTGTTGATATGAACATACAGAAATGGTGAAAGCATCCACAAGACCCCAACATAAATCTGTTGAAAAGGGCAGCAGGCGCTAATCAGAGGTGAAGAAATGGATTACTACTAGGTAAGGAAGAGTTGATCTGCTTTAAGGGAGTGATTCTAGATAGGCTAACTGGAATCCTGTGGTTGAACGTGCACTGAAGGGCATAAGGGACAGTATATTTACTGGATAGGCTTTAACATAAAAGATAGTATGCAATATATATATATATATATATATATATATATATATATATATATATCCATTCTGATCCTACATAAAATAGAATTTTATGGGCTTGTGAAAAATGCATATCAATATACAGCTATATATTAAATTTTCATTTTGAAAACAATTTCTATATTCAGTAGCCCACTGGGAGGCAGGCCTGCAGTAGTGAGGCTATAGCAGGGGACTCAGTGCAGACTGGAACATTAGAATTGGCCCTGCCCATCCGCAGCTAGCGGAATGTTTATTGGTGATTTAAAAGTGAAATTTTCAGTGAATAACTTAAAAACAATGCAAAACAACATAAAGATAATGATTCTATACCAGAAGTGGGCTCAATACTTGGAGATCGTAATATCTTACTGGAGAAAGAAACTATGGCGACATCATGACAAAAAAGAAGATTAAGGGCTGGAGAGATAACCTAGCAGTTAATAGCACTGATTGCTCTTGCAGAGGACCCAGGTTTGATCCCCTGCACCCACATGGCAGCTGAGAACCGTCTGTAACTCCAATTCCAGGAGAACTCCAATTCCAGGGGAACCTGAGACCCTCTTCTGACTTCCGTGGCATTGCACGACATGGGTGCACAAACCTACATGCAGACAGTACATTCATACACATACAAAAATAAATAAAATTAAAAAAAGATCAAATATAGAATGGGAATGTGTACAGCATTACATCAATCATTAGATGCAATGCTGTCCACAATCCCATTTAAAGTCTTGAAGAAAGAAATTGAAGAAGAGATCAGAAGATGGAAAAACCTCCCACGCTCATGGATTGGGAAAATTAATATAGTAAAAATGTATATTCTGCCCAAACTCTTGCATAGATTTAATGCAATCCCAATTAAAATCCCCAAGTTTCTTCGCAGGCTTGGGAAAAAAGTCCTTAAATTCATTTGGAAAAACAAAAGACCCCAAATAGCCAAAACAACCTTGAGTGAAAAGAGTAATACAGTGGGGATCTCTATACCAGACTTCAAACTATACTACAGGGCTATAGTCATAAAAACAGCTTGATACTGGCACAAAAACAGAACTCTTGACCAGTGGAACAAAACTGAAGTTCCAAACTTGAGCACATACATTTTCAGCCATCTCATATTTGACAAGGGGACCAAGAAGACACAATGGAGAAAAGACAGCATCTTCAGCAAGTGGTGTTGGCAAAACTGGATAATCTCTTGTAGAAGAATGAAATTGAACCCCTACCTCTTGCCCTGTACAAAAGTAAACTCCAGATGGATTAAAGACCTCAACATGAAACCCCAAACTCTGAAGGCGATAGAAGAAAAAGTTGGCAGCAGACTACAAGACATAGGCATAGGAAAAGACTTCCTAAATCAGACAGCAGCTGCACAAGAATTATGGTTGACAATTGACAAATTTGACCTCATTAAACTCAAAAGCTTCTGTACATCAAAAGAAACAATCAAGGAAGTGAAGAGAAATCCCACAGAGTGGGAGGAAACCTTCACTGCAGTTACATCTGACAAAGCATTGATTTCCAGAATATATAAACTACTCAAAAACAAAGAAAAATAAAACAAATGACCCATCAATAGATGGAGCAAAGAGCTGAACAGAGACTTCACCTGTAAGGAATCAAAGATGTCTGAGAAACATCTTAAGAAGTGTTCAACATCATTAATCATTAAGGAAATGCAAATCAAAACCACTCTAAGATATCATCTTACTCCAATAAGACTGGCTAGGATCAAGAAAACAAATGACACCAAGTGCTGGAGAGGTTTGTGGGGAAAGGGGAACACACATCCACTGCTGGAGGGAATGTAAACTCATACAGCCACTATGGAAAGCAGTGTGGAAAATTTGGAATGAACTTGCCACCTGAACCAGCCATACATCTCCTGGGCATGCAACCACAAGACTCATCTTACTGTAGAGATACATGCACAGCCATGCTTATTGTAGCTCTCTTCACAATAGCAAGGAAATGGAACCAACCCAAGTGCCCCTCAACTGATGAATAGATAGAGAAAATGTGGTACATCTACACAATGGAGTTCTATGCAGCAGTAAAGAAAGATGACATCATGAACTTAGCAGGTAAATGGTTGGGGCTAGAAGATATCATGCTGAGTGAAGTAACACAGTCCCAGAAAAACAAATGACGAATGGTATCCCTCATCTGTGGATACTAATGCAATTACCTAGTTGTAACTATTTCTTATGCAGTGCTCCTTGAGCTTTTGTCAAAATAGTTGGGAGTGATGCATATTGGAAACAACCATAACCACCACCACCACCACAACAACAACAGAAAGGACTGCATCAAAGAACTGACTGAAATGGTGAACTTCTGCTCAAAACAGTCAACTTCCACATGGAGAATTTTGAGAAAGACTGAAAAAGAGAGGAAAAGCATGTTTGGCAGAATTCATGAGCTCTGGTAGGGTTGGAGGTAGGGTGGGGGACACAGGTCTAGATCTGATTATTAACATAATCTTGTACAAAAAATGTACATATAATAAAAAATTTTTAAAAAGAAATGATAGTAATGATATAAATCCAACACAGTTTTAAACCAAGGTAGTATTATGTTGTGAGTGCTGAAAAGTTCATGTAAATTTGATTTCACATTCAATCAGATTAAAAAATCATTCCTAAAATCTGAAAATGAACATACAAAATCGTGCTGTAACCATTTTTGAAATACATTTTCCTACTTACGTTTATTTACATCATGCTTTTCCTGCTGAAACTCTACCTTTGAAAACCAACTTAAAGTGGAACAATGTATTTCAAAAGACAGTTTAGAAATTATGTGACTTAATGGAGTGCTACTAATAAGCATGGGGTTCTCAGAACAGGAAATTATGAATGTTTTTTTTTATTTTATTTATGTTTTATGTGTATGAATGTACTGTCTGAATGTAGGTTTGTGCATCCATGTCGTGCAATGCTGTGGAGGTCAGAAGAGGGCGTCAGATTCCCCTACAACTGGAGTTCTACTGGAATTGGAGTTACAGACGGTTCTCAGCCTCCATGTGGGTGCTGGGGATCTAACTCAAGTCCTCTGCAAGAGCATATAGTGCTCTTAACCGCTAGGCTATCTCTCCAGCCCATGAAAACCAACTTAAAATGGAACGATGTATTTCAAAAGACAGTTTAGAAATTATGTGACTTAAAGGAGTGCTACTAATAAGCATGAGGTTCTCAGAACAGGAAATTATGACTGTTTTAAATCAACCCAAATCACAGGGTTACTGACAACAATGAGACACTGTGCATGACCGGCAAAGGCTCATACAGCTGAGGATTCTGTCTGGCACAACAATGTAGAGCAAAGCCACCAAAACCATGTGCAAATGATCCCTGAATAATTTCATCTGCTTTATATTAAAAGCAAATGCTATGCCTGTTTTATAGGAAATTACCACTGTGACAATTGGATCTAATTTACAGTTAGGGAGTGGTTTCATTACCACCATGCTTTTCTTTTTCCTATAAAGGGAGGAGGTAGGAAGGTTTATCAGTATCTGGAAGGTAAACTTCATTAGGGCACATTATAAACAGTTAACCCCAATAGTATTCAGAGAGATGCTCAGTGTCTGTGACTCGGGCAGTATGAGGTTCCTCTTTCTTTAATGTTCAGATGGGTCAACCTCTCTGCTGGCATTTCCCAGTCCATCCTGCATAGCCATAAGTTGTATGTTTTCAGGCCTTTAGATTGGTGATTTTTACCTGTGGGAACATAAAATTCGGTCTCGCCGATTGCTATGTTCAGCAGGGATCAGTAAAAATTGAAAATTTAATCAATAGGATGTGGAACACAGAAAGGTTTCCAATTTGTATCCGAGAGCAAGGATACGAACCGGTCCTCCCACCCTCACCTCGTTGTTTTTGTGTTATTTTTGAGGTTTTTCACTGTTCTGACGCTACTAGATGTCTAAGTTTGAATTTACACATAACCCATGAAACAAGAGCCAGATGGCATAGAAGCCTTTCATTAAACTTACCCAGAACTGTTTCTCGTATTGACTGGTAACCTACTGTATTTGGGAAGTAAATTTAGGCTTAGTTCCTTTAAATTGTCCTACAATTAAAAGAAAGTGGTTATAGAATGTGCGTATGTTGGTAAATTCGAGAAAAAAAGTACGGAGGCTCATTGTGTTGTACCTTAACCCAAGTACAAATTATAAGATATAAACAAGTTGTTTTATGAGTTGTCGCCTAGAGTTAGTTGCAATTTAATTACGCGAGTTTTCACACCAAAACCTAACACCTAAATTAACGAATTGACGGATGAGCAGAGGAACTGGTGAAAGGGATAAGTCCAGATCGAGCCAAGAGTCAATAGTAAAGTGTTTATAGTTGTGCTAAGTTAAGGAAAATAAATTGACTACAGGAATGCGCTGACATCAAGCAATGAAGTTAGTTCGCCTAAGGGAGTGTTGGTCTAGGGGAGTCAAACCCGCACACCCCAAAATAAAAGGCCTTTGCCTATAATGTGGATATATGCAAGAAGAAAAGGAGTAAGTCCCTTGTTGTCTGAAGACCGTGCGTGTGTAGCATTGAAAAAATGTTATCGGAGCGTCACTGTCGCTGACGCACAACTGGCCTTCGTTGAAATGCCAGAGAGCAGATTCCAAAGGGCCCACTGAAAGCAATAGCAGAAGCAAATATTTCCTGCCCTGAGACTAAGCAAGACTCCGCGTTGTCAATTACAGCTACACCATTCTTATGACAAGCGCTGGAGATACTGTGCAACAGTGGCAGCCAAGATGTCTAGTATATGAGTCCCACAGAATCTAATTGGCTATTAGCCTACTCCTTGGAGAAATAACCACAGCTGGATGCCAGAAAGCTAAGTCTCTAGTGATTAGGAGATTATTATGAGCCACAATAAAAATCTGTCACTTTTATAGAAAACCACACTTTTGGGGGATTATCAGTGAGGCCATCCCAAGCATCGTGTGTCTATGCTGCAGCACGCTGTGAGCTTGCCATATATAATGTGAAGTGAACTGCTGTAGAATGCCTGCAGCCACCATCCAATTGCTCTTGTGCTGGTTTTGTTAGTAATGACTAAAAAGGTATACTCACTGGAAAAGCTGTCAACCCATGAAGGGTAGAACGACTGTACAGAACTACGAGTCCAAAATGCAACTCCAAAGAAATTAGACTGTTTTCTTCTTCTCACTCACTTTGCCCCTTTCCCAAAAGCCCAGGGAACAAACTGCGGAAGAGGAGGCATGTAGACGACGTAAAAGGGCTGCAGAGAGATAGGGTGAACATGAGCTAAGGAGATAGTATCTGGATCTCCTAATTGATGCACCAACATGCTGTGATACAGAGCTTCTCCAAATGAACTGATGGGAACCTTGGTTGTGTTCAGAATTGGACATAGATAACTTGCAAAATGCACCAATTACCTAATTGTATTGACATAAACTGAGTAACATCAGTGTTGATCTGCAAACAACGGTGTGTCCCATTATACGTAGAATTTTTTCTTAAAAATAACAAATAATAATAAAAAAGCAAGATGCGTTCTTTAACGTTTTCTTCTTTATATAAAGGATAAGACACTATACAATTTTGTTGATCACGTAGAAGAACCAAGCTGTTTGAAGTGGCTGATATCAAACTAAAAAGTTGGGCTGGATGAGTGATGGCGCTATGCGTTTAAGAAGCGCGCGACTGCTACTTGCAGAGAGAACCTGGGTTTGGGAATCGAGTCCGCTCAGTCACCTGCCGAATGGCGGCTGAAAACGTCTGTGACTCCAGTTCAGGAGAAGCTCCAGTTCGGGGGGAAATTGAGACTCAGCGAGTCCCGTCTTGCTGAGCGCTCTTCGCGGCATTCGGGGCGACACGAGAACTAACGCGCGTTGTCGCAGACCTGGCATTGTGCACGACGAGCGAATGAGCATGCATTATAAAAAAAAATAAAAAACAAAAAGTTTCACATTCTTATATATCTTGGTGTAGGGGGTTTTATAATGTTTATTTAATATATATAGATTACTGCATGGTAGTGCTTTGTGCGCCTTCCCAGAAATTGGTCGGGTAGCGATAAGGGGTATTTGCAAGTAGTAAAGAGGGGGCATCAATTCTGCTCGTGGAATTGGAGTGTCCTACACCGTGAGCAGTTCTCTAAGCCGCCAGTGGTGGCGCTAGTGCGTGCGGCCATCACACGACCCGGAACATAGAGCGAGTGCGGGCTCTTAAGCTATGCTAGGGCTTTTTGGTATGCTGCTCCACCTCAGGTTTGTGATAGTGTATGTTAAAAAAGGAAATCAGAAATGAACACTGCTATTGGTTTGAGTCAAAGAGTATCGTGAGATGGCAGCGGGAGAGGGACATTGAGCCGCAGAGATATTGTTCACCTGTTTTTGAATTCATTTGTCCCTAACTGATGAGTACAAAAAGAATACTAGGGATGACTCGTGTCTTGAGAAAAAAAAAAAAAAAAAGCGAAAGAAATGTATATAAGAATACTCTGAATATTACTGTGACATAAATACACATACCATCTCCTTTTCAATTACTGTTTACTTTGAGAGTAAGTCACTTCTGTAAACCACATCTTACAATAATATTTTGAATATTATTGCAGTGTACATATAGGAGTAGAAACTTTAATGTTAAAAACATGTAATTAAATACAGAACCAAGTATTTAGGCTAATCTTCTGATAGCAATGAGTAAGACATTTGGATATTTGCTTTTATAATTTTTTTTATTAATTTTATTTTTGTATGTGTATGAACGTACTGTCTGCATGCAAGTTTGTGCACCCGTGTCGTGCAATGCCGCGGAGGTCAGAATAGCATGTCAGATTCCCCTGGAGCTGGAGTTCTCCTGGAACTGGAGTTTCAGACGATTCTCGGCTGCCATGTGGGTGCTTGGGATCGAACCTGGGTCCTCTGTAAGAGCGGTCGGCGCTCTTAACTGCTAGGCCATCTCTCCAGCCCAGATATTTGCTTTTAATAATTTTCAATTTCCTCAAAATAGGACTTTTCTATGACTGAATTTCATCTGTGATGTTCTTGTTTAATTTTAAGTTATAGATCAGAATTTATTAGCTGTGACGCACTGCAAGTTATTTTTCAGTAATATTGATCATTTAACCTTTAAAATTATTTACTTGTAAGGTTTTACAATAAATGTGCTGTTAAAATATCATCAGGACATATTATATTTTTGGGAAATTAAACACATTTGTCTCAAAGTTCAGAAAATCTTAAGACGTCATGCTTATAACATAAACAGAAACAATGATTTATACATTACAAGTGAAAGTAAGATCTTACCTCACCTTTTTCAAACTACTTTATAAGATGTTCTGCACTAAAGGAAAATAAGCAATTAGGATAGGTCTTTCACATCATAACTATCAGACTTTCACTACAAAGTCATTTACACTAAATGATTTGACGGCACTGTAAATTTGATGCTGATGTTTTCCTAAGCCTGGCTAGCAATGCCCATCCCAGAAAGAAATCCGGTACAGGGAATGATTTACTAAGACAAGACAGATTTTTCTCTCTGGAGTTTTTGGTATCTAAAAATCTTGTTATATTGACATTTATCCTCTTACTCTATGATTTTGCTCTATTTTCTTTTTTTTTTATTAATTTTATTTATTTTTGTATGTGTATGAATGTACTGTCTGCATGCAAGTCTGTGCACCCGTGTCGTGCAATGCCGCGGAGTTCAGAAGAGGGTCTCAGATTCCCCTGGAACTGGAGTTCTCCTGGAATTGGAGCTTCAGATGGTTCTCAGCCGCCATGTGGGTGCTGGGGATCGAACCCGGGTCCTCTGTAAGAGCGGTCGGCGCTCTTAACCGCTAGGCCATCTCTCCAGCCCCGATTTTGTTCTATTTTCTTTTCTTCCCTTGTTGTGTGATAAAATTCCCAAGGTGAACTTTTCTAAATATTTCATTGTAGAAAAAAAATTACTCCTATACTTACCTGTCAGGGGAGATAACATGATCATGAAGGTGTTTTTCCCAGGGCGAGGCTTATCCATTTCACTCCGGATGTGCTGACCCCTGTGATTTCCCCAAATTTGGGAAACTCAACTGCATAATTTATGGTAGTGGGGGGCTGTGTTCACGTTCTCCCCAGTTAAAAATTAAGATATAAGAAAAAAAATACTCCACATGGGGACAGAAACAAGCATGGATCCTGGATAGAAATCAGGAAAATTACCAAACTCTTATTCTCTCATATTTCGAACATAATGAAAAATTTCAGTATTTCATATAACTGTCTAATTATAACTAAGTGTTTGTGGTTTTTCTTCTGAAATCCCCTGTCCTTTAATTCAGCAATGTCATATGCACAGAAGATTAATAAAAGCTAAGGAAAATTGGATAATTACTCTTTGAACCTCTTTCATTCAGTGTATCAAAATAAAGTAGTTTAATTACGTCTAATTCTAACATAAAACATATTGAAGACACTCAACTATTTTTCTTTTTAGATTCTATTAGTTATTTGTGCACTTCAGTAAATATCTAGAGAACAAAATATTTTATATAAGCTGAAGAATGGCCCTGTACTTTAGCAATGGAAGGTGGGTGACTCCAGAGAAACTCTCATTTCTATTAGATTCATCCTCAGATTTCTAGATACTTCTTATTTGAATGATGGCAGAGAAAATGCTTCCTGGAGACCCTCCAGCACAAACAACTCACATGTATTGATGAAGTATCAAAACACATATTACCCAACTGAAACAAAGATTGTGGAAATAAGAAGGTCAAGAGAAGAATCTTATCAGGTGGGATGGGAAGAGCCTTTTCTAACAGCTTTACAGTGATTGCGATACAAAAATTGGAGCATTTTGCCTGGCAAATACTGTGATTAAGATATTGTAAATTGAAATAGCTGTGAACTGGGATGACTGTAATTTGTCACTCTGTGAGAATATGCCAGACTCATGTTTTACATCATCACATCTACTCATAAAGAAAATTGGGGACTTGTGGGCAGGCTACTGAGTCACAGGCAAGATGCCGTAACTCGTGCGCAAACAGGGCAGGTACACAGTTACGGAGGGGGGTGGTCTGGCACAGGGGCAGCTGGGAGAGGGTCTCGCTCTGAACACTCTTGCCGGGGTCCCCGTCCCAGAGGTACCCAGGTGCGGGCTAGATCAGGCGTGCAACACCTCCCCCCCACCCGCGCCAAGGGAATTGCTGAGAATCCAAGTGGTCTTCCTTTTGGAGAACCTTCAGAAAAGAAAGAGAAGACTGACTTAGGATTCCAACATCCAATATATACACAAAATTGAAAACCTGAAACCTAGACAAGTCAATACACCTTAAAAATAAAAAAAAAATTAAAAAAAAGGAGGAGGAAAGGGGAAAAAAAGCATCAGAAGGAGGCAAACAAAATCATCTGCTAATATAGTGAAAAGTCATTTGTGACTTGAACCACAAAAGGGAAACCCACATGCCAGGGACACGACGAAGGGACAACATGGGAAAGGCACAGGATATTACCATACCAGGCCCTACCAAACCTGGAGGAGATAGCTACAATGGGATCCCCTTGGAGGAGACCCAAGGAACAGAGCTTAGAGGAATAATTGCAGACATAAGCAGAGAAATTAAAGAAAATAAAGAAGTCAGAGAACTAAAGAGAGAGAACGAAAAACTCAAAAAGGAACTAGAGGGATACAATGACAAACTTCGGAAAGAACTAAAGGAACAGAATGAAAAACTCCAGAAAGAACTAGAGGGAGAAAAAAACAAACTCCGAATGGAAGTAGAGACACTGAAAAAGGAAGCCAACCAAAGAAGTAAGGAGCACCAAGAAGAGATTGAGAAGCACAAAGAAGAGATTGAGAAGCTCAAAAAGGAAATGGAAGTACTAAAGAAAACACAGGAGGAAACAAAAAAGGAATTAGAACACTCAGTCAATCAAGAAGAAAGAAAAGGAAAAAGCCTCAGAAGTAGAATGGAGGAAGCAGAACAAAGAATATCAGACCTGGAAGATAACACAGAGCAATTAAAAAGCTCAAATAAAGATTATGAAAAATTTAAAAATACACAAAAGTGGAACAACCA
>VZQC01012421.1:1093212-1209812 GCA_009823505.1 Rhizomys pruinosus
ATATATATATATATATATATATATCACATGAGACAGCATGCACAAGTCCTATGCAAGCTAAAGTCAGACAAAAAAACAAGCAAACAAATAAGAACAAACAAAAAAACAAGCAAACAAACAAACCCCCCCTCGGCATGAATAATGGAGATGGCAACACTCTTTAGCCACAGTTGAGAAACTGTTGACAAATGATACCTACTGGAAGAAAAGGAGTCTGTTTATTTTAATTTTGTGAAAATTGTTAAGTTGACCAGATGCAAAGAGATGAATCCACGCTCAAGAACATTTTGGGAACACAAAGTAGACTTGGTATGACTATAATAAAAAAAAAATAGAGGACATGAATTGAAAAGGCAATTAGGCTGTGGAGGTATTTGTATCACAAGTTTCATTTATGTTATTTTGATGGTATGTGTACTCCAAAGTACAACTTAAAATAAAACAAATCAAAACAAAAACATGCTGTGGTGTTTGGTTTAGAAAAGAAACATAAAATTATAGTGAAAACAGTGAAGATATCTTTACCATGCAACTGAGTTAGCAGTGACATGCTAATACTAATTTATTTTGTTAGTTTTTATGCTTTACTCGAGAGGTTTCCTTTTTTATGTTTCCATTATTTTTGCCCAAGTTAATCTTTGGATCTTTAACAGTTTTATCATGATTAAATATGATGATATAATTTGGGGAGTTGAATAATATGGAATCCTGTACTAATGTTGCATCATTGAATGAGATACATATTTTGTAACCATGTTCTTATTAAGCACCACAAATCTACATCAAAATACAATACTAAAAGTCAAGAGCATTTCATAATAGAAAATTGTTCAGTTGTCTATAAGGATATAAACACTTTGAATTCACATAATCATAATATCTGCTGATACATTACAAAAGAAAAATGATCAAACTATAAATGAAACTAGAACAAAATTATATTTACAATTATAGAAAAGAAATATAGTTTCAAGAATATCATAGAATTGGGTCAATGACATGGCTTCATAGGTAAAGGCACTTGTTGACCTACCTAACACACAAGAGTTTGATCCCAAGGATCTAAAAAAATGAAATGATAGAAGAAAGTACTGCAAAGTTTTCTCTGATCCCCACACTCACACTGTGGCATGCTTGACCGCCCTGCTCTCTCAAATAATTTTAAGAAAATGTTTAAAAACGAGTATTGGGGAGAAGAAATAACAGAAATACAGTAGACAGTGAACAAAATGACAGTATGTTGAAAAATATAGATTAAAATATAAAGAATCAAGGAAACAGATTATGATAACAACCGTGTAAGCACATTTATCCTATATCAGAAATTTAAAATAGAAATCAATACAGGGTTCCAAGACATGGCTCAGTAGTTAAGAACTCTATTCTTTCAGAGAGCAAGGTTCAATTTTTAGCATCTACACGGAAGAAAAAATGAACACACACACACACACATACACACACACACACACACACACACACACACACACACACACACATATATATATATATATATATATATATATATATATATATTATATATATATCTATGAATTTATTGGATTGGCTTAAAAGATAGAGTCTGTGTATTCCAACAATGGCTTCATCACATTGGAGAGGCTGAGAATCCAGTAGTTGCTCAGTCCACAAAGCTGGAAGTTTCAGCACTCCTAATCTGGGGTTGAAGGCCTGTAGGATTCCTGGAAGTTTGCTAGTCTTTGGTCTACCTTGTTATCTGAAGAGGTTGGTTCTACTATCAGCAAAGGAACACCACAGCAACAAGAGGAACTTAACCAATGAGGAACGTTGAAGGTAAGCAGTCAGAAAGAAAAAGCTCCCTTTTGTGATGACCTTTTACATGGGATATTATCAAAAGATAATGACCACATTCAAGGTCAATCTTCCAGCTTCAAATCGCTCAGAGATTAAGAGCACTGGCTGCTGTTGCAGAGGACCTAGGTTTGTTCCCCAGCACCCACATTGTGGCTAACAAATGTTTGTAACTCCAGTTCTAGAGGATCCGACACCCTCTTCTGACCTCTGTGGGCATTGAAAGACATGAATGCACTTAAACACATGTAGAGAATACATTCATACCCATAAAATAAAAATGACAAATAAAATACTAAAAAGAAGTCCTCTCTCATTTCAATTTCAGTTAATCCCAGATCCAGTCATGAATTTGACAACTGTCATTAAACATATAAATATACGCACATATTTGAAAAAGGACACATTCTTTTTTCTTGGGGGGGGGTTCTTTTTGAGACAGGATCTCCCTTTAGTCCCAGATGACCTAAAGCTCGTATATAGACCAAGCTGGCCTTGAAGTCACAGAGATCTGCCTGCCTCTTCCTCCTGAGTGGTGGGATCAAAGGCATTTGACACCATGCCCAGCCTGAATAAGCTCTTAACAATAAGAACAGCTTAAGACAGAATTTACACGAGTTGAAATAGGAAAAAGAATGAGGCATCTGAAAATTTCTAAATTTAATCTAGAACAAAATTTTAAAATTCTACAGTTATTTAGATGCCCAAAATACTTCATTGGTTTTTCTTTGGAAAGATGACACAGCAGTCTTAGAGTAAACAGTTTACAGACAACAGCAGAAAACAGGCCCCAGGCCTGGTCTTATTTTACAAAACCACCACAACCCTGACACTAAACAATGAAGCCAGCATTTTTAAAATTTATTTATTTATTTATTTATTTATTTATTTATTTATTCATTTATATGAATATACTGTCTGCATGTAGGTCTGTGCACCCGTGTTGTGCAATGCCATGGAGGTCAGAAGAGGGCTTCGATTCCCCTGGATCTGGAGTTAAACATGGTTCTCAGCCACCATTTGGATGCTGGGGTTAAACCCGGGTCCTCTGCAAGAGGTCATCTCCCAGCCAGCCAGCATTTAAAGATTGATTAGAATCTCAAATATAGACTGATAATCCAAGATCATAAACAACACTTGGATGAATCCAACCACCTACAGAGACAAATATTCTCCTCTCAGGGATACATTTAAGTGACATACAATTTTTAAAACTACTAGAGTATCAAAAATCTTTACTAGAAAAGATTGTCATACATAAAGGGAAAATGCTGTATTCTTTTTGAGTTACAGGCTAACAAAGTAAGTCCATCTTTAGGATTTACATACCACAAGTGCTAGTCAACATAATATGATGGGCTTTCTAGTGCTTGAAGGTGTTATGCACAGTACCAGAAAAGAAAAATTATCAGCCTTACCCAGTTGTGAACATTGCATTATGTGCCAAGATTTACTCACCAGTGCAGTTGTGGCATGGATCTTATTGGGGGTAACCAATTGCTCTCTGATTAGATTTAAGTCTCTTTCTATGAAGTGGAACTCATATCTTGCACTGCTATTATGACCCCTTGATGATACCCTATTACTAATAGTCTACTTAATAGACATAACATTGAAATGAGTCCTAATGACTTATGATACTCATGTATTAGTGCATGCTTCAACCCTCATCAAAGATGATTCTTCTTGAAGCAAAAGGCAAATATCACAGACATCCACAGAGAATAATCAGCAGAGAACATGAATGCTTAGCCTTAATGGGCCATTTATATCACACCCTTTCCACAATGCTCAGGGATCTTCTTGTAATAAGGGGGTGTTGTAAGAGCCAGAGGGTGTAGGTAACTAAAAGGAAGCAGTATTTTCCAGACAGGAAGACAGTAGCACATATGAACTCACAGCAAATATGACAACATGCATATAAGACTCACTCAAGGTCAACCCACTGAAAATTGGAGCATGGAGGGGGAGGAAGGCATGAAGAAACCATTGGTATATGATAGCTGTCAGGTGAATAACAGTCAGTCTTCTTTAAAAGTTTGGCCCCCAGTAGGATGACCAAGCTCCAGGCAGATTCCACATTCAAGAATACGTGGGTAGTGAAAATTAAAACTGATGGGGAAATAAGAAAATAAAAAGCCACAAGGTTGGGTGTTTAAAGATATGGGAATGGATCGTGGCAGAATCAGGAAGGGGAGAAATGACCAAAATATATTTTATGAAATTTTTGAAGAATGAATAAATTTTTCAAAGAAAATAAAGGAAGACAGTAGTGTGCAAAAATGTCTGACATACTGGCTTTCTTCACATAGTCTTGAAGAACTGTAAAATTTACTCCTTAAGAAAAATATCTGTGTCCCTCCTTCAGACTTGGAGGGATTTTTAAGTTACTATGTGGAATAGAATTTTGTGAAAAATTGTGCTTTACAAATTCCAAATACAGGTCAAAAGTACCCTGTATTTTTCATTGATTCATCTCTGCCTATTCTTTAACCCTAGCCATATTCTGGGAACAAGTTCAAAAAGCCAATGGAAGAGACTTTATGATAAGGTTCAGAGACCAAAATTGTCCTGAGCTGGTGGCCAAAAGCCAGAGACAGAATGTCAGATATGGGGGGGGGGACTAAGGGGGGGACTAATTTGAAATTTGATACTTTAGCTTTGCCTCATACTGCCCCAGCTTGCTTGATTTACATGGGCAGTACCAAAACCACATAGACTGAGCTCTGCTCCAATTGAGAGTCATTTTAATATATTAACTTTAATTTAGAATTTAGAATTCTATGTAGAATTGAATGATTGACATGACTAGAATAGAAAGCAGTACATGCTGGAAAGGAAGAGAATTATTTATATTAATCACAGATAAATTGTAGGTATGCCAAAACTGAAAGACTCTTTTGAATTATTATATAAATTGAGATTTCTGACCAGGAAGCATGTAAAAGTTAATATCCATTTCATTTGCTTCTTATACAGTATTGGAAAATGGAGGGATAACATTTAAACCACTATAACATGAAAATACCATGTTTAGGTAAGCATATGTAAAAAAATGCATCACATACAATTTATACCTTGAAAATTATAAATGGATAATGAAGATGTGAAACATATACACAAGGAATATTATTTACCTCTTCAAAAAATGAAATTGTAAAATTATCAGTAAATCAGACCCAGAGAAAACAAAATTCCATGTTTTCTCATAGCTCTATACTAGGTTTGAAGCACTAGATATATATGCTTCAAACTGAATATCCAGAAAAGTTTGGAAAGTAATAAATGGCCGTGGAATTGGGGGAGTCTTCTTAGGAAATTTCTGGACTCTGCAGGCGCCTGCACTAACACATGGAAATCCCCCTGTTCATATGTACAGAAGTAAAAATAATAAATAAATAGAGAGAGTTATATAAATGATAAATAAATGATTTTTAAAAGTGGTTAAAGAAATTTCTAGGCTCTGCCATTCTTTGTTTTTATATCACAAAGAGAAAATACTTTTCCAGAGCCACTTGTAAAAGTGTGGGGCACTGTTATACTGTTACTCACACTAAATATTTTTAATGTACATCCATTTTTTTTTTCAAAATGGGATACTTAAATCACTTTAAGCAAAGACTAGATGAAATTTGAAGTTAAAAATAGAATAAACTTCTGCATTGAGAATTTTGAGAGAGACTGAGAAAAAGATGAAAAACATGTTTGACAGAATGCATGAGCTCTGCTGGGGTTGGGGTCAGGGAGGGGGGCACAGGTCTAGATTTGATTTGAAATTTTGTATGAAATGCACAAAGCTTCAATAAAAATTGGCTTTGAAATAAAATAAAATCTCCTTTTCTATGTTTATAGTGTTCTGGCTGGTATACATATAATAGACGACAAAGAAGAAGGAAAGTTGATACTCTGCAAGAGAAAAAGCAAATAGTATTATCAAGCAGAAAAACCAAAAACATCTACTTATTGTTATTTTGTTATTATTATTAATATTTATCGAGTATATATATATATCTATATATATTCTGCTGAGACCACTTAAAGTTCCTTGAGTGTACATATGTTTACAGCCCAGTTTGTGACTGCTAAACCTATCAGCGTGCTTGTCCCTGGAGAAAATTATCTTTCAGCAGCCATTGATTGCCTGCAACTCTTCTAGAAACGGGACCTTGTGAAATTCCATCTACCCATGTTGACATGTCACCTGGCATTGTCATCATGCAGTTCTTGATTAGGCAAACACACTGGTGCACTTTCATGGAAGAAGATTCTCTGTTTTGTCAGGAAGACATTTCTCAGATGTAGATGCCCTGGCATGTGACCCTTAAACTGTTACTGTTTCCACACCCTCTTCTGTGATGTTCCATTGGACTTAGGTGCAGGGTTCACATTTATAGATCCAACAATTGGGGATGAGTTATCCTGGTCACTTACTTTCTGTATATTGACCAGTTGTGGAACTTTGTAATAATCTATATCTGTTGCTTTTTTGATAATCACAAGGGCTA
The DNA here is from genome assembly GCA_009823505.1 of Rhizomys pruinosus. Taxonomy (NCBI): domain Eukaryota; kingdom Metazoa; phylum Chordata; class Mammalia; order Rodentia; family Spalacidae; genus Rhizomys; species Rhizomys pruinosus. The sequence continues at coordinate 1,099,545 of VZQC01012421.1, forward strand.
CAGGAAGCATTTGATACAAGGGAGAAAAGCTATCAACAGTCCAACTTAGCTATAAAGACTTTGATTCCGAAAAATTATTGTCCCAGGAAATTATTCCTAGTGGTGAATAGTGACACTTTCATCTTGGGTGTAAATATCAGCTTCCAAATTGGATTTAAAGTCCACTCAATAGGAGAAAAAATTTGACTTGGGATATCACAGACCCTAGTGGATCATCTATTACTGCCATTTATCTAAAACAATAAAATTTTAAATTGTATTGTAAATTACTTGATTTATGCAAGTAAGTCTTATGGTAAAATTTAGTTTCAAAAAATTGTATCATTTTCACATATAAGATGATTTTGTAATTGTCTGTGTCTGGTGCAAAAGAGAAACTTCTTTGAAAAACTCTGAGAAGTATACTTGTCAGTAAATTTATGGTTACCCATTTAGAATAGTGTAAAAATTATATTGATCTACAGAAGTGATAGAAGTAGGTTCTTCTATGGGGCTGGAGAGATGGCCTAGCAGTTAAGAGCGCTGACTGCTCTTGCATAGGACCTGGGTTCTATCCCCAGCAACCACATGGCGGCTGAGAACCATCTGTAATTCCAATTCCAGGAGAACTCCAGTTCCAGGGGAATCTGACACCCTCTTCTGACATCCGCGGCATTGCACGACATGGGTCCACAGACCTGCATGCAGACAGTACATTCATACACATAGAAAATAAATAAATAACATATAAAAAATATTTAAAAAAAGAAGTAGGTTCTTCTCTAGGGCCGATGGCCTCCCCTGCCATATTTATAAATCAGTGTTATAATTTAAATTCTGTTTATGCTTATAGTTACAGCACTCATATTTTATGTGAATGGTTTATTTGCATACATTTAAGTGCAGCCAATGTGTGCAGTGTCTGAGGAAGCCATAAACAAGTGAAGGATGCCTGTCAGTTACTGTATACTCATTTTATTTCTATCAGATTCAGGTTATCAGATCTTTCGTTGAGGTCTTGAACCATTTAAGATTTGATTTTCATACAGGTTGAGAGATAGAGATCTAATTTCATTCTTCTGCATACACCTAGCCAGTTTGACTAGAACAATTTGTTGAACATGCTCACATTTGTCCAATATTTGATATTTCCTCCTTTGTCAAAATTCAGGTAGTTTTAACTGAGTATACTTAAATCAGGGACCTCAATTCCATTGATCAATATGTATGTTTTTATTATTCTGGGAACTGAATGCAGGTCCTCTGCAAGAGTACTATGTACTCTTATAAACTGAACCATTCCTCCAGCCACTAATTTTCATTTTTAAAAATCTATCCCATGGCTGGGTGTGGTGGTTTCTGTCTTTAATCCCAGTACTTGGGAGGCAGAAGCAGGTGGATCTCTATGAGTTCAAGGCCAGCCTGGCCTACAGAGTGAGCTCCAGGCCAGTTAGGACTAAAGGGAGACCTATAGTCTCAAAAAAATCAAGGAAAAAAACATATCAAGTAAAATTTGTATGTCCAAAATAATAAAATAATCTTGGGTGTTGGTCCATCCCTTGGGAACTGGTCAACCTTCAGTCATCAAACCCTTAAATAAAGCCCACTCTTCCTGTTCCAACAGGTTTGATTGCTAAGAGATCTTAAGGCAGGACTGGGTATTCTTGACAATTTTCCCACTCCATGTTGGGTTTGTATCTGGTTTGAGGTTTCACAAGTCTTGTGCATGTTGTGATAAGAAATGTGGGTTTAGCTATGTGACAACTAAGTTGTGTCCACACAATATGATTTCCATGAAAACCATTCACCAATTATTGCTCTTACAATCTTGCCAATTGCTCTTCCAAAATAATTACTGACACTTGTGATGGGAATGAGATATAGGCCCATTAAGGGTTGAGTATTGGACTGCATGTATTTTTATCTGCATGTAAACTCTAGAGGAATTGTGGGTCTCAGGGCTGATAACCATCTTCTCCAAGAAGATTCTCAGGTGAGAGTTGAGAGATAAACTAACATATGTGTATAAAACGTCATTATGAGGTATGTTTTATTAATTAATTAATTTCTTTTTATTGTATGTGCACTATGGAGGCCAGGAAAATGTACCATGAGAGATGTTCATTAGCACTGTGTGGGTGTTAAGAACAGAACCTGAGTCCTCTGCAAAAACAGGCAGGACCCTTAACTGCTGAGTCATCTCTTCAGCCCCAAGGAGTTGGTTTAATACCATCTTTTTTTAGCAGAATTATAATAGTAGGTTATTCCCTATTGACTGTGCATTGTTATTCCCTATTGACTGTGCATTGTTTTGGCCCTGATAATAATGGCAGGTATGGCCTTCAACTAATGAATTAGACCTAAACTGCAATCAGAATGTGGTTGATTACTCTCATAATATACAGATAAAGTTACAGAGAAGAAACATGTTGCGCTGAGTTATAGAAGAAAAGATACAATTTCAATTTCAAAACTAATAGTATCTCAGTGGTAAATTTTTCATTCAAACCAGTACTTTACAGTGTTTATTTGCATGGAGAGCTTTCATTGACATTAAAGGGCTGTGTCTAGTGACAGACTCTATAAATGTCTGGGTCCAAAATGAAGGTAGAATAAATATTTAGAACAACCTGCTAACTGACACAGTTCTTAAAATCTAGACCCTGCTCCCCTACACATTTGTTCCTCCCCCAGACCACATGCATTCCACCATACATGTTAAGTCCTAGCCAGTTGAGCGTTTGGAACATCATGTCATTCGATGAAAATTCATCCACTGGAGTCTAGTTACCCTACGTAGAAATCATAAGTAAAGTCTACTCTCCTTTGGACGGTAGCAATGTCTGCCACATTTCCTAGGCTAGGACAGCTGATCACCCATTCTCTCCTCTGCTGTTCAATATTTTTGTTAATTATTCATTTAAGATAAGAACAGTTGACTATTGAAGAATATGTGCTATTCATCTCATATTTACAGTAGAGACACTGGCATTCAAATAAAGTATAGGGGTTTAAAATAATCACAGCATCATAGAAGAAACAGTTTTGATTTACAATGGTGTGTTAATGGGGTCCCGATTGAAATAAGAAGTGAATATTATGAAATATGTTAACATTTAACATTTAAAAATATTTGTGCAGTTTTTATTGTTTGAGGATTCTTTATATGGTATAAAAACAGTTCACTATCAGAAGTATTACCTAGATCTCCTTCTCCTCTTTCTGAATCATGCTTTGTTTTTCTTTTTCATTCTCATAGACTGTCAAAGTTTTATGCTTGATTTTAAATCTAGTCAGTAGCTTTGTTGTTTTATGGATTGTGCTCTGGGTGTTAAATTAGTACTCTTTTTAGCTAACTCTTGATCTCAAGGAATTTTAATTTTACTCTAAAAATTCTACATTTTATATTCTATATTTAAGATTTAAAATGGTTCCATCAAAAGCCAGGCAAGGATTGAAGATAGATTGATAATGGGCTCTTATTTTTTACTGTGGAAGTGCTTCCTGTGGATAGATTCAGAAAAAGAAGGAGCCTTAGCCCAATTGTCACAGGTATTCTGATTAAAATAAATTGGTTGCACAAGAACAACAAAATAATGAATCTTGAAAAGAGACAGTAGGAAAGAACATAAGGTGTACAGAGTTGGAAGAGAGCCATAGGAGGGTTACCAACCGGAATGCCTTATATGCATTTATGGAATTATCAAATAACTAAGTTAACAGAAATAAAAAAAAAAGAATGATAAATTGTAATTCGATTTTTTAAATATAAGGCTTTTACTGATGTTTTGTGTATTTCAGACATCATTTTTCAGTTCAGTTTAGACATATTCCCCTTTCCCCTCCCCCCACCTCACCACAGATCATGGATTCTGCCATAACCGTACTGCATCTTTCTTTCAGTCTTTTTTTATGTTTAAGAATTTAATCTTTTCTCCTTTAATTTTAGGTTACTCTAAAATATGAATATTTACTTTCCACACATATACAGTAATTACAGAGTCTGAAAGTAAGTGGTGGGTTGATTCTAGAGCCCCTTAAGAGATTTATATTATAACAACATAGTTGCTTTCAGATAAACAGAAATACAACAATAGTGTTGTTCAGCTTGCCTTTCAACTGGGGATTTGGTATTAGCATCCACAAATGAGGTAAACCATTCATTCTTTGTTTTTCTGTGACTGTGTTACTTCACTTAGCATAATGTCTTTGAGTTGCATTCATTTACCTGCAAAGTTCATGATGTCATCTTTATTTACCGCTGAATATTACTCCATTGTGTAGATGTACAACATTTTTGTCATCCATGCATCTGATGAGGGGCATTTGAGTTGGTTCCATCTCTCGTTATTGTGAAGAGAGCTGCAATAAATATGGATGTGCATGTAATTCTGCAGTAGGATGACTCTTGTAGGTGTATATCCATGAGTGGTATAGCTGGGTCAGGTGGTAAGCTCATTTTAAATCTTTTAAGGGTTCTCCACATTGTTTCCATAATGGTTGTACGAGTTTACATTCCCACCAGCAGTGGGTGAGTGTTCCCTTTTCCCCGCAACTTCTCCAGTATTTGTTGTCTTTTGTTTTCTTGATCTTAGCCAGTTGTATCAGAGTGAGATGATATCTGAGAGTGGTTTTAATTTGCATTTCCTTAATTATTAATCATGTTTAAAACTTTTTAAGCTGTTTCTCAGCCATCTGTAATTTCTCACTTTTGAAGTCTCTGTTAGGCTCTTTACTCCAACTTTTGAGTAAGTCATTTGTTTTCTTACTTTTTTTTTGAGTAGTCTATATATTCTGGACATTAATGTTCTATCAGATGTATCACTAGTGAAAGTTTACTCCCATTCTGTGGATTTTCTCTTCACTTCCTTGATTGTTTCTTTCACTGTACAGAAGCATTTTTGTCAACTGTTGACCTTATTTCCTGTGCAGCTGCTCTCTGACTTAGAAAGACTTTTCCTATGCTCATGTCTTGTAGGTTGTTGCCAACCTTTTCTTCTGTCACCTTCAGAGTTTTGTGTTTCACTTGGAGTTGATTTTTGTACATGGTGAGAGGTAGGGATTTAATTTTGTTCTTGTACAAATGGTGATCCAGTTTTGCCAGCACCATTTGCTGAAGATGTTATCCTTCCTCCCTTGACGATTTTTTGCCCCTTTGTTAAATATGAGGTGGCTGAAATTGTATGAGCTCATGTGGAGTAGAAAGTATATTCTCTGGTATTTGGGTGGAATATTCTGTAGATGTCTGTGAGGTCCATTTGGTGTATTGTATTGTTCAGTTCTGATGACTCTCTGTTTATTTTTTGACCTGTTGATCTATCCAAGAGTTTCAGTAGGATGTTGAAGTCTCCCACCATTATTGTGCTAGGATTAGTCTGTGTCTTGAGGTCCTGCAAAGCATTGTTTATAAAGTTAGGTGCACCAGAGTTTGGTTCATAGACATTTAGGATTAGGAAGTCTTCGTGGTAAACTGTTCCTTTGACAAGGATGTAATAGCCCTCTCATCTCTTCTGATTAGTTTTACTTTGAGATCTATTTTGTCTGATATTAGAATAGCCACTCTAGCTTGTTTCTTGGTACCATTCACTTGGAATATTTTTCCATCCTTTCACTCTAATGTGGTGTCTGTCTTTGAAGGTGAGATGGGTTTCTTATAGACAGCAAATAGGTTTCTGTTTCCTAATCCATTTTTGACTGGGGAATTTGGACCATTAGTATTTAATCTTATTATTGAGAGATGTGTATTGTTTCCTTTCACCTTATTTTTTGTATGCCTTCTTGGTCTAGGTTTGTATTTGCTCTGTTATGCTTTAGTTGATTTCTCTCTTTAGTTGCTTAGGGAGAGTTGCTCCTTTCCTCTGTTCTTTGGATTGCTTCAAGGATTTTCTGAAGGGTTGGTTTCTTAGGCATGCATTCCTTCATCTTGTTCAAGTCATGAAAGGTTTTTCTTTCTCCAACTATAATTTATATTTTTCCTGGGTATAGTAGTCTAGGTTGCCATCTAAAATTGTTAGGCACTGGGAATACTTTGGTCTACGTTCTTCTAGCTTTCATAGTTTGAAATGAGAAGTCGGCTGTTATTCTGATGGGCTTCCCCTTATATGTAACTTGCTGTTTTTCTCTTGTGACTTTCAGTATTTTGTCCTTGTTTTGAGCTTCTAGTGTTTTAACAATTATATGGCATGGGGAATTTCTTTTCTGGTCCTGTCTATTTGGTGTTCTATATGCTTCTTGTATTTGTATTGGTTTGCCTTTTCTCAGTTTGGGGAAATTTTCTTCTATTATCCTGTTGAAGACTTTGCCAATAGTGTTGTCTTGGGATTCTTCTCCTTCCTCTATTCCTATGATGCCAAGGTTTGTTCTTTTCATAGTATCCCATATTTCTTGGTTGTTCCACTATTTTGTTTTTTTTAATTTTCATATTCTTTATTTGTGCATTCTAGTTGTTCCCTGTTATCCTGTAGAAATAATATTCTTTTTCCTGCTTCTTCCATTCTGCTTCTGAGGCTTTTCCCCATTCTTTCCTGTTGATTGGATGAATGTTCAATTTCCTTTTTCATTTCATCCTGTTATTTCTTTAATATTTCTACTTTTTTCTAGAGCCTGTCCTTCTCATCTTGTAGCTCCTTGGTTCATTGGTCAGTTTCTTTTTTCATTTTAGCCTGGGATCTTTTCAGCATTTCCACTTCCTTATGGAGTTTGTCATTTTCTCCCTTTAGTTCTTTCCAACATTTGTCATTTTCTCCCTCTAGGTCTTTCTTGAGATTTTCATTCTCTCCCCTTAGTTCTCTAATTTATTCCAATATGTCTAAAACTGTTCTTCTAAGGGCCATGTCTTTGTTTCCCTCCAGGGAGATCTCTTTGTAGAAATCATCTGCAGGGTTGGTAGAGTTTGATGTGGATTTATTATGAGCTTTTTCCATGTTGTTTTTTCTTTTTGTCTTTGACATGTGAATTTGTTTATATGTTTCTTTTTTTGGATTCTGGCATCTCAACATTGTCTGCACAGACTATAATTACTAATACTGCACCTGCTAGATCCTCTGCACAACAGCTCCATGAGGTTGGGGGGGTGTTGTGTTGCTACTTTGGCCTGTGTGCAGGTACCCTGTTGGCCAAGCCTCCATGGGGGAGAAGGGGTGTACAAAGCACCAAAGCAGGTGGGACTCACCTGGATGCATGCTGGTGTTGTGCAGGCCATGGGTGTATGTCCACTCACCTCAGTGTTTATATCGAATGGGACAAGGACATTTTTAGTGTAGAGAATTATATAATTCTAACAAAATTGTAAAAGGTTACCCTTTCCAATACTTACACACTACTTGCAAATCAGAAAATCAACTAAACACATATATGTGGCTCAATTTTTTAACATCTTACATTTTTCTATTGGCTTAATTGTCTATAATTATATCACTATAACCTCTTTATTTACATAACTTTTAAAATGAATATTAATATTTTTAAAGTTTATGTATATTATCTTTCATTACATAAAAAATATGATATGTAGGCCTGGAGAGATGGCTCAGTGGTTAAGAGCACTGGCTGCTCTTGCAGAGGACCCAGGTTTGATTCCCAGCACCAACATGGCAGCTAAGAAACGTATTTAACTGCAGTTCTAGGGGAATTTGACGCCCTCTTCCGATCTCTGCAGCACTGCACGACACAGGTGCACCTACCTACTCACTGGCAGTACACTCATACACATAAAAAAATGTGATATGTAGTTTGTTGCAGAACCCACGTAACAATAGATTCTACACTCAGCATGGAAATATTGGAAACCATTGCTCCAATAAGGCAATAATTTATTCTTGACAAAGTATCATATATGAAACCTAAAACCAAGCATATACATACTAGGCAGTATTACACGTCTCTAGTCCTGAATGTAATTGGAAGTTCTTGTATATGTAAAATAAATTATATTTTATTTTACATAAAATAAAATATAGTAGAAATATTCTTCATATTATATTAAACAATATTACATACACTATGCTAATAGTGTTTATATATATGAATAGAATATTTCCATTCTTGTTTTATCTTGACAAAGTACTCTTGGAGCCCAGGGGAGCACACAGCACCTTTTAACTCGCCTAAGGTATAATAGAAAGTATATAAATTTAAGTTATTGTATTTATTCACACATTGGTTCCATAGATATTGCTGGAATATCATCTGTGAAGGAATAAATGCCTTTCCTCTCAGTCATATGTGGTTCATGATTTTAGTCTGTAAATTACTAGCTTGGCATATATTGTAGCTCATAAAATGGAGCTATGAAGAACAGAGTTGCCAAATTACAGGATGATAATGCCTTCAAACAATAATGGGCTTACAGAATAAATTCTGTTTACCTTGCTTGAAAATTTCCAATAAATGTTGTTCATAGAATATTAGGATTACATATTCAGGTGAAATTCTTGTGTCAAGTTCAATAAATACCATTGCAACAGAGCTTGTGTGAGATTGAGTTATATCATTTCCTATTCATGTTCCAGAATTACGATTTTGCTTACAAATCATGTAGAAAATCCAGACAGATAAAAATAAAGGATTTGATAACCACTTAGGAATGCATGATGCAATTAATTGATTTGACACAGTGCACATTAAATGTGTTGAAATTTTTTACCCTTGAAAATTCTTCAGAGCCATTCAGATGCAAAAATGAATGTAGTTTGTATCCAAAGTGATATGAAACTGTGCACAATGTAACCTGACAAGTAGAACTGAGTAAAAAGATATAAACTATTAATGAGTATTTGTATGTTTTGATGCATAAGACTATAAAGTATCCTAGGATAATAGTATCACTTTCATTTAATTATGTGTAATGGAATACACAATCTTAAGAAAAGCATGATTTGTCACTTATAATTTGTTATGATTCAAAGAAAATGCTCAAAATGATTTATGAGTATGCTTAATATTTAAAAACTAATTGTATATATTTGATTCAGACTTTAATCTCAAAGAATTTTCTTGTTAAACAGCAAGACTACATGAAAAATTCTACCTGGGAATAAAAGCCCAAATGACAGTTTTTGATATCAGAATTGAATTCATTTTCAAAAAGTTAAAGAAAAACTGCTTGGAAATTACATTATCTGATATCAGCTCTATTTCTAGCAGAATGGACAGCATAACCCTGGGGATGTTGAATAGTAAAAGAATGGAAAGTGATCATGATAAATTTTTTCATTCCACTTTCCTTTGTGACATTTTTTGGTATATGATTTCTCAGGCCTGAAGATCAAACTCAGGGCCTTTCACACTTTACCTAAGTGTTTCACACTAGAGTTACGCCACACTCCACACTCCACTGTGAGATCACCTTCATTTGCCCTTTATTTGGTTTCAGTATTATTACTTAACTCTGTTCTTTCACAACTCCAAGCATATATAATATATAAATATATATATATATATATATATATATATATATATATTTATTTATTTATTTCTAAATCCTTTCCCTACATTCTCTTTAGTCTCACTCCCACCCTTTCAGTCTGAACCCCCCCAAAAAATCCCTAAGATAAACTAGAATTCATAATGACTATTAACAATTCTAATTCTCAAACAATTCCATTTATTATATTTTGAGTCACTTCTTTGAAATTGTGTGAAGAATTTTAGAAAAATGCAATTTAAAACATATATAATGGATTCACCAGTGAGCAAGAAAGTTATCTTGGGCAGTATAGTAAATAATGTGAGAGGTGAATAATGGAGAAGAGTGGTGTGAAGCATTGCCATGGTTAGGACATTTCCTCTGCAGTCAGGAATACACAGTAGATACCTGCACAGACAATTAGACATTTCAACATTCCATCACTAATGGGAGAGGTTCCCCTGAGCCCAGCCCATCCTGAGGAGCTACTGGCAGTTAATGATTATGTGTGTGTGTGGGGGCACACATTTGCTTCAGTGTTGTTGTCAAAGTAAGTTGACTATGCTCCAGAGAATGATATAACCCCCTACTCATGCTAATGCAAGCAGCCCTAATCAAGCCAGAGGGTCTGAAAATGAAATTAATTAAAAAAGAAAGACAAAAAGGAAGAATATGAAGAAGTATATTATGACAATTATGAAGGAAACTTAAAAAGAGAGGCACTAAAATAAAAGGGAGTCAATTTGTGAAGAATACAGGAAATGGAGTAGAGGAACGGTAAGAGAAGAAGGTAGGGATGAATGTAATCATAGTATTGTATATAGGCATTAAAATTTACAAAAATAGTATTTGGCTAACAATTGAGCTTTGGGACCATTTCTCACTATAGTGAGTACAGGTTTCCAAATAACTCTCAATGGAAAAATTACAAATGAAGAGAACCCAACTTATTTATATTCATATATGTTATTTCATTATATCTTTACTTCAAATTAAAAAAATGAAAATGATAAAATAAAAGCTGAGAAATATGATTAGTGTTAAGAAAGATAAAAACTAAAACTTTCAATTTCTAGGTGACAAGATATTTAGCAATTAAAATGCATTTGAGAAATATGTATGCTTGATATTCAGGAAAACTTAGAGAAATAGAAATGATTTTGTTAACACTAATTGTAGGGAGTATATCTCATACAAAGTCTCAATGAATATTAAGGACATATAATTGGCATACACACCAGAGAGTATTTTATGCCCACTACAAGGTTATCAGACCCTTCCTGTTGGATATAGAAAGGTTGAGCCAAGTGTGTTCAAAAAGGGATTGTCACAGGATCCATACACAATCACATCTGGAGAGGAAATTTGCAGAAATAAGAAGCAGCTATATGCCTGAACTGAATTGGAAAATGATGTATGAAATACACAAAGCATCAATAAAAATAAATTGAAAAAAAAAAGAAACAAGAAGCAGCAACCAAGGCAATGGGAACAGAGAGATAGCCTGACACAATGTATTCTTCTTGACTTTTTCTTAACTTCCTGCAGTGGAAAATGTGATTTCAATAAACCTTGATACTTAATTCTCATTCTCCCTTTCCAACGCCAAAATCACATAAGCAATTTCTGATCATAATTAGGGATTTTCAGTCCCTTCACAGACCCAGCCATTACAGAGGGTTAAGACAGAGGCAGTCATTGTTAGATAATGGCTCTGCTGATTCAGCTTAAGTCCTGTTTTCTCTACTTTCTACAGACAACTGAAAATAAAAACCATATCCCATTTGTACCCACACTAGTAAATACGCTAAGTGCATAGAATGCAAACAAGACACATAGGAGTTTGTGAGACTGTGTTCAAAATATGTTTTATAAAATGCTAGCAATCACAAGAGTATCTTAATTGCAAAGATAAAAACAGATATTTTGAAAATCAATATTTAAAATAGCATGGCAATTATCAGAGTCCAAGATAACCAGAAAGGTATAATCTAATAAAAAAGATATTTATCAATGATACATACATATTTTCTAGAAATATAGAAAGTGCAGGATATTGATTTATAAAAATTATTCATAAATGAAACAAACAAGCAGATATAACAAATTTAGAGCAATGTAAATAAAAGAAAAAAAATAGGAGGAATTTGCACCAAAATCTGTGATGCTATGATTTCAGTAATATTGTGAAATAAAAGATTTTAAAATATTATATCAGCTTTTAGAAAGTGAAAATGAAAATTTCCTTTATAAAGCTGCTAGTTAACAGATGAAGAGGGCTTCAAATTAAGAGGGCTACTATTAAATGTTGGGTTTTTTCTTAAATTTTTATTGAAATTTTGTGGATTTCATACAATTCCTAATCAAATTTAGACCCATTCCCTATTCCATGCCCCTCACCCTGCCAGAACTTGTGCATTCTGCTATACATGTCTTGAAATTTTCTCTCAGTCATTTTAAAGTTTTTGATGCAGAAGTTTACTGTTTTGGGCAGAAGTTTACTGTTTCTGTCAGTATTTTGAACAAGTCTTTTTTGTTATTGTTCCCTTTAATTTTATATTGCTCCAAAATATGCATATATACACTCCACACATATACCAAAAATTACAATGTTTGAAAATAAACTATAGGTTAATTTGAAAACATGTTTAGGAATTTACATTTCAGTAGTAGAGTTGCATACAGGTGAAAAGAATTATTACTTTACATTCCTAAATGACATATCAATTTGACGTATGTTTAGTGTACTTTTTATATTAATGCCAGGTAATGTGATATTATATTTATTAAAAAAGAAAAAAATACTCAGTTTGCCTTACATATAAGGATTTGGTGCTAGGATCCACAGATGAAGGACATCACACATTGTTTTTTTGGTACTGTGTTACTTCTCTTAGCATAAAGTCTTCTAGCTCCATCCATTTACATGCAAATTCTAATTGATGATGTCAATTTTTTACCACTGCAGATATACCACATTATGCAGATATACCACATTTTCTTTATCTTCTCATCAGTTGAGAGACACTTGTGTTGCTTGAGCATTCCAGTTCTTCCCTGTTATCTTCCAGTTTTGACATTCTATTTTCTCCTTCATTCATATTCTTACTGAGGTTTTCTTTTGTCCTTTCCTGTTGATTGGATGAGTGTTCAATTTCCTTTCTTTATTTCATCTTGAGTTTTATTCAGTATTTCCACTTCCTTCCAGAGTTTGTTATTCCCTTGCTTTAGGCTATCTCTAGCTCCTTCTAGCTCTTTGATTCATTTGTCTGTGTATTCCTTGATTTTTTGAGTATGTTTATCATAGTTCTTTTAAGAGTTGTATCCTAGATCATCTCCAGGGAGTTCTCATTGTAAGAGTCTTCTATAGGGCTCATATAATTTAGCAGGGATTTATTATTTGGTTTTCCCATGTTACTGTTTTTTTTGTGTTGTTGTTGTTGTTGTTGTCGTTTTGGCATGTGGATTTGTTTTGTTGTTAGTATTCTGTTATGAAAATAATGTGTTTCTTCATTGAGTTAAAGACTGCTTGTTTACTTTAGGTTTTCTTGATATCTTCTTATTAGTTATTAAAGGCTGGCTGGTCTAGGCTTCAGGTTTTCACTTTTGATTTTTTACTAGAGGGACCAGATCAATCTCTCCAGATCCAGAGATTGAGTCTAAATGTTGTTTTGGGGCACTGCATTTCAAACTCTCCATCTTTGTTAGAATTCAAATATTCTAGTAAATTTTATTTGTCATTAGTTTTATTTTCATATTTTGAGAAAATAATCCTAATAAGTAGGAAGACTTTAGGCAGCTTGGGGGCCATTTAGACTGGGACCTTTACTCATAATTCTACCTTGGACCCCACCTCCAGTTTCCTCAGTAACTCCAGAAAAGAAATATTTCTCCCCCTCTAAAAATGTAAAATACTCTATTGTTATTGGTAGAAAAAATACTTAAAACTGGTCATAGTATAAGACTCTGGCCTAAATGAAGACTTATCTTTATTTTTCCAGAATCCCTGGTCATGGGACCACCACAGGAAGGCTAGCTGCTTCACATTAAGTCATCATAAAGAGATGGACTATAACCTAGTACATTCATGACATGGTGAACTTTCCTTTCCAGGAATCCCCCTGTCCTGGAGAAGATCTATTAGACTCAGGCAGTATCAGACATGGACTTTCTATTTGTTTTTCTGAATTGTTCTGCAAAGCACAATCACTCTTTCTTTCTTTACAACCATTTTAATATAATACTTTTATTGATATTTTGTGTATTTCAGACATAATTTTTCAGTTCAATTTAGACATATTTCCCTTTCCCTTCCCCCACTCCACCCCAGATCATGCATTCTGCCATACATGTCCTGTATTTTTCTCTCAGTCTTTTTAAAGTTTTTCTCTGTAAAGGTTTATTGATTTGGTCAGAATTTAACTATTTCACTATGTACTTTGACCCAGTCCTTATGCTGTTGTGTTTCCTTCCCAATTGTATTGCTCCAAAATATGCCTATATAAACATCATATATGTACCAGAATTATGTCCTCCAGGAATAAATTGCATGTTAATTCTGCTATATGTTTAGGAGTTCATATTTTCCCTTTAATTTTTTATATTAATCTAAAATATGGATATATACCTTCCACCCATATACATTAATTACCATGCCTGAAAGTATGTGGTAAGTTAATTCTAGGGCTCATTAAGAGATCCAATTATAACATCACAGTTGCTTTCAGATACATCCATTTTTTTAACCACACTTTCCTTAAGGCTTTGGGGTGCACAGACATCATGTATTTAGTTTTTAATTTACTTTTTATTGTTATTAAACTTTTTCCATAAATCATACATGATTTCTCAATCGAATTTAGAGTCACTTTACTTTCAACACCTCCCACCCCTATCTATGTCCGTGCACTCTGCCATACATGTCTTGCATCTTTTTCTGAGTTTTTTCAGAGTTTTTTCCAGTTCTTTTGTTGTTGTTGTTGTTCCCTTTAACTTGTATTGCTTCAACATGCATATATATGGTGATATATATATATATATATATATATATATATATATATATATATATACATATATACATACACATATCACCTGAATTGGAGGCTTTTTTTAACGTCATATTTTCCTTAAGGAAGTGTTTGAAGGTTCCTCCTTGGCAAGCCCAGAAAACCATCAATCTTGCCCTTGTACTCCACACTGGGGTCTTTCCCTCCCATGGTCCCCCAAATGAAGAACGTTAATCACATGTCCTGTCTCGATCCCCCTGCACTGGCCTCCATGATACAGCATGGGTAGTCCAACAATGGCAGTCTATACTCTGACCAGGCTGAAATCCCCTTAGCTGCTTTGTCCAAAAGCTGGGTATCTCAGTAGTCCCCAACTGGCTTTGAAGGTTTGGAGGATTCTTTGAAGGGCATGAGTCTTCAGTACATATTGGAGTGTTAAAAAAGCTGTGTCTCTTGTCTTTGGCAAAGGCAGTGGCAGCCACAGAGTAAATGCACTTGCCAGTAGGAATTGGAGACAGGCCAAACAATAGTGTTCTCTCTTTTTTCCTTTTGTCTTTTTACAAAGATCTCAAGTTTAATATCTGAAGTACAACCTGTCTGGTCTCACTGATTATTTATTTCTGGTTTTACTTTCCTTATGGATGCTTAAGGCCACACAGTTAGCCAAGATTAACCAAGGTTTTATAGTTGCTTGAGGTCAGTTGAGGATCTGATCCTCAGGGGTTTCTCAGTTTCTTTTTTTGGGGGGGGGAGCATGGGAGCCCCTGGATCCTTTCAGCTTTTCATTTACCAGTTCCATCCACTCGAGGACAAAATCAGGTCTTGCTAGACCAGGCTTCCTTTTCCGAAGCATGAACACACTTTCCTCTTTATAGACTGAATACTGGCTGAAGTCCAGTCTACAAGTGGTGATCTAGTTTTGCCAATAACATTTGCTGAAGATGCTGTCTTTCCTCCATTAAATCTTTTTGCCCCCCTTGTCAAATGTGAGGTGGCTGAAATTGTATGTGCTCAAGTTTGGATCTTCAGTTTTGTTCCATTGGTCTACAGGTCTGATTTTGTGCCAATTCAAGGCTGTTTTAATGACTGCAGCCCTGTAGTATAGTTTGAAGTATTGTATAGAACACACACCCCCCCACACACACCGTTATTGCTCTTTTCACTCAGGATTGCTTTATTTGGGTATTCAGGGTCTTTTGTTGTTCCATATGAATTTTATATTTTTTTCCAAGGCTGTGAAGAATATCTTGGGGATTTTAATTAGATTTACATTGAATCAGTATATTAGTTTGGGTAAGATGGACATTTTTACTGTATTAGTTTTCCCAATCCATGAGCATGGGAGGTCTTTCAATCTTCTGATCTCTTCTTCAGGAGTTTGTAATTTTTGTTGTAGAGATCGTTGATGTCTTTGGTTAGGTTTGTTCCTAGGTATCTTGTTGTTCTGAGACTATTGTGATTGGGAATGTCGCCTTCTATTCCATCTTCAGTGCATCTTTTAGTGTAATTTAAAATTAAAATGGAAAAATGTGAATCAAGAAATATGATATGGAAATAACATACAGTTTGTTTTCAAAAGATATAATTTTAATATAGGTGCAATGTATCAGGCTTGTGCAACTTAGCCTTTCCAGGTGCTTAAGGACCATATTTAATGTTCATACCAATTTGGCCAAGAGACATAAGGGATAACTTTGTTCCTTGCCCTCAGAGGTCAACCAAGTCTTAGGGGACTATGCATGGGGGCATCTCTTGAAATAGCCTTCAAATGCGGGTCACCAGTTTTCCTGTTCAGGGAGGTCTTGGAGAGGCACTAATTGGACTTCAGTTACTTGTTGGTGTAAAGAAAGGCTACTGATTTTTCTAGGTTAATTTTGTATCCCACCACTTTACTGAAAATCTTAATCATTTCTAGGAGTTTTCTGGAAGAGTTTTTAGCATGCCTTAGGTAAACTATCATATTGTCTGCAAAAAGCAATAGTTTGACTTCTTCTTTTCAAATTAGTATTACTGTAATTTCCTTTTCTTGCCTTATTGCCCTAGCTAGAGTTTCAAGCACTATATTGAAGAGAAGTGGTAACAAGGGGCAGACGTCCCGGGTTCCTAACTTTATAGGGCATCCTTCTAACTTTTCTCCATTTAGGATGATGTTGGCTGTGGGTGTCTTGTATATGGCTTTGATTATGTTGAGGAATGATCCTTCCAGTCCAGTTCTTACTAATACTTTAACCATGAAAGGATGCTGGATTTTGTTAAAGGCTTTTTCTGCATCAATTGAGATGATCCTGTGGTTTTTGTCCTTCAGTTCATTTATGTGATTTATGGTATTTACTGATTTTTGTATGTTGAACCATCCTTGCATTTCTGGTATGAATCCAACTTGATCATAGTGGATGATCTTTTTTGCTGTGGGTCTGTATACTGTTTGCAAGTATTTTGTTGAGGATTTTTGCATCTGAGTTCATTAATGAAATGGGTCTGTAGTTCTCTTTTTTGGTTCCATCCTTCCCTGGTTTTGGTATTAGAGTGATGCTGGCTTCATAGAAGGAATGTTGGAGATTTCCTTCTGCTTGTATTCTTCTGAACAGTTTGAGGAATGATGGTTGTAAGTCCCCTTTAAATGTTTCATAGAATTCTGCTGTGAAATCATCTGGGCATGGGCTTTTTTGTTGAAAGATCTCTTATTAAATTTTCAATTTCTTCATATATTATGGGTCTGTATAAGCTGTCAATATCTTCTTGATTTAACTTTGGTGATTCCCCAGATTGCAGATATTCACCCATTTCTCTTAGTATTTCAAATTTAGTAGAGTATAGGTTTTTTAAATATCCCCGTATGATTGCTTGGATCTTTTCATTGTCTGTTGTGGTATTTTCCCTTTCATAATGAATTATATTGGAGTTGCTCTTTCTTTCTTTTAGTTAACAGGGCTAGAGACCTGTCTATCTCATTCATTCTTTCAAAGAATCAGCTTTTGGGTTTGTTGATTTTTTTTGTATTGTTATCTTTGTTTCCATTTCATTAATTTATGCTCTGATTTTTGTTATTTCTTTATGTCTGTTGCATTTAGTGTTCATTTTTTGTTGTCTTTCAAGTGCTTTTAGCTGCAGTGTTAGCTCATTTATTTGTGCTCTTTCTATTTTTTTTTTTTATGTAGGCACCCAGGGCTATAAACTTCCCTCTTAGGACTGCTTTTAAAGTGTCCATAGGTTTTGTTGTGTTGTACTGTCATTGTCCTTTAGTTCCAGGAATGTTTTTATTTCTTTATTTATTTCCTCCTTGGCCAATTCATTATTCATAAGTGTGTTGTTTAGCCTCAGTGTGTTGCTGTAGGTAGCAGGGCTTATCTTGGTGTTGATATTGAGCTTCAATGTAATGTGGTCTGATAGAATGCATGAAATTATTCCAGTTTTTTTGTACTTGTTGAGGATTTTTCTGTGTCCAAGTATGTGTTCAATTTTGGAGAATGTTCTGTGGGGTGCTGAGTAGAAAGTATATTATCTGGTGCTTGGGTGGAATATTTGGAACATGTCTGTGAGCTCCATTTGCTGTATTGTATTGTTCAGTTCAGAAGTCTCTCTGTTTATTCTTTGTCTGGTTGATCTGTCCTAAGGACTCTGTGGGGTATTGAAGTCACCTACTATGAGTGTGCTGGGGTTAATCTGTGTCTTGAGGGCCTGTAGAGTTGTATTTATAAAAATTGGTGCACAGGAGTTTGGTCCATATATATTGATGATTGTGAAGTCTTCATGGTTAATTTTCCCTTTGATAAGGATGTAATGGCCCTCTTTGTCTCTTCTAATTCCTTCTACTTTGAAGTCTATTTTGTCTGTTATTTGAATAGTAACTCCTCTTCCTTTTGCTACCGTTTTCTTGGAATATTTTTTCCATCCTTTCACTTTAAGTTGGTTCCTCTCCTTGAGGGTGTGATAGGTTTCTTGTAGACAGCATACTGATTGATTCTGTTTTCTAATTCATTCTCCCCGACCATGCCTTTTGATTGGGGAGGTTAGTCCATTAATATTTAAGGTTATAATTGAGAGATATGTATTGCTTCCTTTCACCTTATTATCCATTTGTGGTTTTGGTCTAGGTTTCTACTTCCTCAGTTCTGCTTTTATTAATTTTTCTTTCAAGGTGCCTGGAGGTAGTTGCTCCTCTCCTCTGTCCTTTGAATGGCTTCAAGTAGTCTCTGAAGTGTTGGTTTTCCAGACATTTATTCTTTTCATCTTGTTTATGTCATGGAAGATTTTTCTCTTTCATTCAACTAGAATTGACATTTTTGCTGTATATAATATCCTGGTTTGGCATTTATACTTGTTTAGTACAGGGAATGCTTTGGTCCATGTTCTTTTTGCTTTCATAGTTTGGACTGAAAAGTTAGCTGTATTTCTGACAGTTTTCCCCTTATATGTAACTTGTTTTAATCTTGTGGCTTTCAGAATTTTGTCTTTGTTTTGGGTGTCTAATATTTTAACTATGATGTGTCGGGGGAGTTTCTTTTCTGGTCTATTCTATTTGGTGTTCTATGTGCTTCTTGTATTTGTATGGGTTTGTCTTGTTTTTTTTTTTTTTAGTTTGGGAAAATTTTCATCTTTTATTCTGTTGAGGATATGTTCAACACAATTCTCTTGGGATTCTTCTCCTTTATCCCTATGATATGGGTGTTTTATCATTTCATAGTGTCCCTCATTTCCTGGTTGTTCTACTCTTGTGTATTTTTAAATTTTCCATAGTCTTTAGTTGAACTTTTTAGTTGTTATGTATTATCTTTTAAATCTGATATTCTTTTATCTGCTTCCTCCATTCTGCTTCTGAGGCTTTTATCCATTATTTCCTTTTGTTTGGATTAGTGTTCAAATTACTTTTTTATTTCTCCTTGTGTGTTCTTTACTATTTCCACTTCTTTTTGGAGCTTCTCAATCTTTTCTTGCAGTTCTTTTTCACTCATTGGTTTCCTTTATCATTTCAGCATGGGATCTTTATAGTGTTTCCACTTCCTTCTGGATTTTGCCATTTTCTCCTTCTAGCTCTTTCCAGAGTCTGTCATTTTCTCCTTTTAGTTCTTTTCAAAGTTTGTCATTGTCTCCCTCTAGGTTCTTTCTGAGTATTTCATTCTCTTCCATTAGTTCTATGATTTCTTTGAATATATCTGTGATTGTTATTCTATGATCTGTGTCCTGATCTACCTCTAGGGAGATCCCATTGTAGGGGTTCTCCACAGGCTCCATAGAGTTTGTTATTCTGTGGTGTTATTCTGTGCTTTTCCCATATTGTTCTTTCCTTGTGCTCTTGGCATGTTGTTTGCCTTTTGCCTGTAATCTGTTGTGAATCTCTAATGCCTCTTCACAGTGTTGAAGGATTGATTTCCTTGATTCTTTCAGGTGCCTTCGTTGTATTCTCCTTATTTATGGTGTTTTTAATTGTCTAGTTTTCGGGCTTTGAATTTTGGTTATATATTGGAATGTATAGTTCACTCTTCCCTTTCTGTTCCACAAGAACTGGGTGGAAAAACCCAGATGACACCTTCTGAGTATTGTACTCCCTCTGTTGCCAGCCAGTTCCTCTTGGTTGGTTGTAGGGCTTACTGGAACCTCCCTTTCAACTTCCAAGATCCTCCTGGCTGACACCCCGGCCACTGCACTCTGTGCCTCAGCTGCTCTGGCATGTACCAGCATCCTCTATCATGTATTTCTTTACTGTTTCCTCTAGAGCTCCTTTATTCTCCTCACCATGTGGTTCTTAATCTGCCACTTCCTATCTGACCCTTTGGATAGCACTAGACTAGTGTGCGTTCATGGCTTTTTCATTTTCTCTTTGATTCTTCTCAAGAAAGATGCTGAAATTTACAGCTTGCCTGCCCTGAGAATTGTTACTTAAATTATAAAACTGTCCTGACTCTTCCATTGGAGTCCATTCTTAAATTGCTTTATGATTAAGTCTAAGAACCCTAGAAGGGAACCTTGGTGTCCCTTGTATATGAAAAGGTGGAGGTATCAGAGGTTTGTTGGTTCAAAGAAGGGAAAGAAACTTCCTTTGCTCGAAAAAAAAAAAAAATAGACCGAATTTCTACCTCTGGCCCAGGGAGGAAACATGACATTCTCAGCTGTTTTACAAATTATATAATATTGTCTCCTCCTTAATAGTTAATTAATTTTTGCCTGTCAATAACCAGAGACCAACTTAAATAGAAAGTTGATACACCTGAAGACATGCTAATGAGATGGGAGGAATAATTACTAATTTAATGAGATCATTTAATTCCAAATCCCAGGAGCCTCTCCCTGGACGTAGTTTTACAAATCTGTGCTGCTGAAGCTTCCTGATTTTCTGGGTTCTAACCAAAAAGAAAAATCCAACTTTTTCTTGTTTCCCATTTCTACCTCTTTGTTCTGCAGCTGGAATCTTAAGCATGCTTGTGTGAACAATGGGCATTTTCAATTGTTTTCTCTGAAGCTCTTAGCAACGGAGCTGCTTGCTGATTTCCACTGATAAACCTGCTTGTTTTCCAGAACACGAAATCAAAGTATGTGCTTGGGCTCTTCTATTTTTCCTTCTCCCTCAATGGGTAGTTGTCAAGTTTTCCAGGTGTGCTGCCTCTTGGTTTTCTCTCAATCTCTAATGAAATAATCCATGAGTTTAATTCTAAGTTCATTTTTAAATTTTTATCAGTAGAAGAACTCACCAAAGGAGACCACTAAGTCAACTTTCCTTCTTATGTCCAATGCAAAGCGATCCCCAGTTTATTACTTTTAAAAAAAATTATTGGGTTTTTATATGCTTCATAAAACATTTTGAATCAAATTCAGAAACCTTCCCCTATCCATGTTCCCATGACCTGCCATCCTTGCTTGACCTCATGTATTCCACAACACTTGTTACATCCTAACCATTCAAGAATTTGTATCCAAATGTTCTTTGATACAAAGTTCATCCACTGGAGTCTAGTCAGCCAGTGATCTTAAGTAAGGCATACTCTCCCTCACCCAGTGTCAATCAGTCTCCAACAGTTCCAAAGCTAGGGCTGGCCCACATCCATTTTCTTTCTCCACTCTGGGCCCTTGTATAATTGAGTTGGCACAAATTTACATGTGTGTAAGTTTCCAGTGTGGCCTGAAATCCTCTTTTTCCCTATGTTTCGCTATTTTCTGTCTGCAGTCTTTTGTTTTCTAAGACTTGACCAGTTGTGTCCTTCTGTGTACATTACACTCTGATGTAGAAGGAAGCTTACCAGGTGAGAGTTGAGGGCTACACTAATTTTCTTTCTTTCTTTTTTTTTTTTCCACAGGGGAGAGTGCGAACGCAGTCCCCCACTACCACAAATTACGCAGTCGAGTTTCCCACATTTGGGGAAATTGCAGGTGTAAGCACATCCCAAGTGCAATGGATGAGCCTGGCCCAGGGAAAACCACCTTCTTGATCATGGTATTTCCTCTGCCAGGTAAGTATACACTACTTTTCTTTCTAACTGTTCCACTGTGTCCCATGAGCCATGGGTATAGTGGTTCCACTGTACATATGTCAACTAAGACTCAGCATTCCTCAGACATACATTTCTCTGTGTCTGATGAAGTATGGAATTCTGGAGTAGCTTCTATCTGTTACAAAAATAAGCTTCTTTGATGAATAGTTTATGGTATATTTGTCTGTGAATATAAGGATCCATATTTAGCATATAGAAATGTCATTTGTCTAGAGATATGACAGAGATAGGAATTTCTCTATAATCTATGACCTCTCCAGCCACCATGTATATGTGGTTGTGTTTACAGTGCCACCTATGACTTCAATCCCATTAAGAGAGCTTTAAATTTGATTATATAGCTGTTGACTACCACCAGGCAACAATGTCACTACTGAACCAGTCTAGGTAGTGTGCTTTATTGGTCTTGTAATGATTATTAGGCTTTAGGGATGGATTGAACCATTGATTAATTTTTCTCCATTAATAGCTTGCATAGTATCCCTTAAAACTATAAGAGCGAGGGGTTGGAGAGATGGCCTAGCAGTTAAGAGCACTGATTGCTCTTGCAGAGGACCTGGGTTTGATCCCCAGCACTCACATGGCGGCTGAGAACCATCTGTAACTCCAATTCCAGGAGAACTCCAGTTCCAGGGGAATCCGACACCCTCTTCTATTGTTTTTTGTTAAAGGACAGACCAAGGCAGATTTGGGTAGAATATGAACTTGATAGCTCACACATAGCATGTTGGCTCATCTTAACCATCATTTTGATGCTGGTATCTAAAATGTAGTTAACTTATCAAGTTTTTAAAAACACAAAATTCACTAAGAAAGCCTTTTATTCTGACAGCATCTCTCTGTAGCTCCAGCTTGATTGGAATTCTCAATGTAGACAAGGCTGGTCTCAATCTCTTATAGATTTGCCTGCCTCTATCTGCCTCTGTCTACATAGTGCTAGGATGAAAGGTTTGTACTGCTATACCAAGCTAGGAAGCCAAACTTTATAAAGAGAGATCATATTTTTGAAATATATAATTTGTCCTAAATTTGATATTCATAGAACAGCCTTGTTTTTGTTTATTCTGAAGTAAGAAATTAAATTGTCCAAAAAACCTTAAGGAAAAGTAGAGTTAGAATATCAAATAAAGTGAAACAAAAATTCATACATGACACACATCCATATGGATTTAACTCAGAAAAACAAGAGAAATTATTTTGCTGACCACAATATGCTGAATAATAAGTAAAATTAAAGATTATTTAAAATTTTCGATAGTTAAATTAAGAATTTTTTTTTTACAGCTGGAAATCAAGTTGACTATGGACCCAAAAGTCTAAACTTACATAAATGATCTATAGATTTCTGAAGGAGCCTGTGATACTTATTTTAATGAAACACATTCTCAGAATCTATTACAATAAATAAATACATGATAGAATCACACTTTGAAAAATAATTTTAATAAAGCATAGACATTTTTATACAATCTGCTCTCATATTCACAAACTCTTCCCAGATACAGCCCACTTCCTTATCACCCTAAATGTGCGTACTCATTTTTTAAAACCCATCAAGTCCAATTTGTGCAACTCATATATTATTGTATAGGTGCCTGTCAACTGGAGCATGTTTGACCAACCAGGGTTAGAGTTAAAGAAAACTGACTCTACTCTTCTAGTGCCTACCAACTACTGGTCATTCCTCAGCTAGGAGTTGATAGATGCCCACATAGTCATCCATTCTGGGATTTTGTCTGGACTGAGCTTGAGAAGGACTTGGGTATGCATTCACTACTGTGAATTCATTTGTGCAAAGACCCTTTGATGTTGGAAAAATGTCTCATTGTTTTTATCCATTACCTTTGGCCCTTTACATCTGTCTTCTCCCTCTGAAAGCAGTCTCTGAGATTGGAGAGGATTATGATGTACATATCTCACTTAGTGCTGAGAAATTTGCAGTACCAAATTTATTATATGTTGAAAAGTCATGAGTCTCTGAGTAAGATGAATCTACTACAAGAGGAAGCTTATGGGATCAGAACTAAAACATTAACTAATAATTGTGTATAATTGTATGTAGATAGAAATCAGTTTAATATTGTATCTATTAGAGGAAATATAGAAGTAATTTATTCCCTAACATCTGTGATCTATCTAGCTACAGTTTCTCGGCCCTGATAATAGTTCTTGATATTCGTTCCCTCTTGATAGTGGAACTTAAATCCAATCAGAAAGTGATTCATTACTCCATTGTACAAGTAGATTCATCTTACCAGTCCACTTCTTATTGTAGGTTTGAAGGTTAACAGGTACATAAGATTATTGATTACTTTCAGTCCATAGTATAACACCATTCCCCACTATGAAAGCTACTCAGAAAGGATGAAGCTTAGAGGTTACAAGGTGAATTTCTCCATGACTTAAATATGAATTTACCATAAAATTCTAGAAGGTAACCGAGAACAATAAAAATAATCATTTATCTATGGGATCTATTTGGCCACCAACCTCAAAACTGTTCCTTGCCTGGGCTAATTCTTAATCTATGGTGTCTAGTTGGTGCATTGTTCAACTAAGATAAAGTAACTCCATTTAAATTTAATGTCAGGAATCTTCTATAGTAATAGGTTTCCATATGATTTTTTAAATTCTTTAGTGTTCTCTTTCACTACAAGGCCCTGCTGCAGATTGGCGTTCCTGAAGACTGCAGCCAGGGGGAAGGACAGGCTGTTCCAAAGAAAGGCGAGCCCAGGAAGAAATCGAGCTTACCTTGCCAGTTCTTTCCTTAAAATACTAACCAGAGACCTGGGGCTACAAAAGAAAAACAAGTCACATACAAAGGGAATCCCATCAGAATTACAACTGACTTCTCACCTCAAACCATGAAAGCAAGAAGAACATGGAGAAAAGCATTCCCACTGTTAAGGGACTACAGATGCCAACCCAGAATACTTTACCCAGCAAAAATGTCGACTATACTTGAAGGAGAGAGAAAAATCTTCCATGACATAAACAAGATGATGGAATACATGTCTGGAAAACTAACTCTTCATAAAATACTTGAAGCAATTCAAAGGGCAGAAGAGAGGAGCAACAATCCTCAAACACCTAGGAAAAGACACTAACAAAAACATAATCATAGGAGCAAAATCAGAGGCTAGAAGTCCAAATGGATAATAAAGTGAAATGAAGCAACATCCATCTTTCAATTATAACCTTAAGTATTAATGGTCTAAACTCCCCAATCAAAAGGCATAGACTGGGAGAATGGATTAGGAAACAAAACCCATCTATATGCTGTCTACAAGAAACCCATCTCAATTTCAAGGATAGGCACCAACTTAAGGTGAAGGGATGGAAGAAAGTATTCCAAGCAAATGGTACCAAAAAGAAAGAGGGTGTGGCTATTCTAATCTCAGACAAAATAGACTTCAAAGCAAAAGAAATCAAAAGAGACAAAGAGGACCATTACATCTTTATTAAAGGAACAATTGACAATGAAGATTTCACAATCATAAATACATATGCACCAAACACCAGTGCACCAAACTTTATAAAGACAATTCTTCAGGATCTCAAGGCACAGATTAACCACAGCACACTAATAGTAGGGGACTTCAATACCCCACTAAATACCCTAGACAGGTCAACAGGACAGAGGATAAACAGAGAGACATCTGAACTAAATGACACAATATACCAAATGGACCTCACAGACATCTACCAAATATTTCACCCAAACACCAGAGAATACACTTTGTACTCAGCACCTCATGGAACATTCTCCAAAATAGACCATATACTCGGACACAGGAAAAAACTCAATAAATATAAAAAGATTTAAATAATCTCATGCATTCTATCAGACCACAGTGCCATAAAACTCAATATCAACACCAGAATAAACCCTACAACCTACAGGAACACATGGAGACTAAACAACACTCTCCTGATTAATGAGTGGGTCAAGTAAGAAATAAAGAAAGAAATAAAAATATTCCTGGAACTGAATGACAGTGATAAAACAACATAGCAATATCTATGGGACACTTTAAAAGCAATCCTGAGGGAAGTTTATAGCTCTAAGTGCCCACATCAAAAAAACAGAAAGAGCACAAGTGAATGATCTAACACTGCAGCTAAAAATACTTGAGAGACAACAACAAATGAACCCTAAACACAGCAGACAAGAAGAAATAACAAAAATCAGACCAGAGATCAATGAAATAGAAACAAAGAAAATAATACAAAAAAAATGAATCCAAATGTAGGTTCTTTGAGAGAATAAACAAGATAGACAGACCTCTAGCTCAATTAACCAAAAGAAAGAGGGAACAACTCCAAATCAATAGAATATGTGACAAAAGGGGAAATATCACAACAGACAATGAAAAGATCCAGACAATCATACGGGACTACTTCAAAAACTTATATTCTACTAAGTTTGAAAACCTAGAAGAAATGGATGAATATCTGAAATCCTGAGAATCACCAAAGCTCAAACAAGAAGAGATCAACAGCCTAAATAGACCAATAGTACAGGAAGAAATTGAAGATGTAATAAGTAGCCTCCCAACCAAAATATGCCCAGGCCCAGATGGTTTCACGTCAGAATTCTATAAAATATTTTGAAAAGACTTACAACCATTACTACTTAAATTGTTTAGAAGAATACAAATGGATGTACTTCTCCTGGATTCCTTCTATGAAGCCAGCATCATGCTACCACCAAAACCAGGTAAAGATACAACCAAAAAGGAGAACTGTAGACCCATTTCTCTATTGAACACAGATGCCAAAATCCTAAACAGGATTCTGGCAAATTGCATACAGACTCACATCAAGACAATCATCCCACATAACCAACTTGTATTCATACCAGAGATGCAGGGATGTTTCAACATATGAAAATCAAAAAACATCATCAAACATATAAATGGACTAAAGGACAAAAACCACACCATCATCTCAATTGATGCGGAGAAAGCCTTTGACAAAATCCAGCATCCCTTCATGTTTAAAGTCCTAGAGAGAATTGGACTGGAGAGTTCATTCCTCGATGTAATCAAAGCCATACACAGGAAACCCACAGCCAATATCATCCTAAATGGGGAAATGACAGAAGCATTCCCCTTAAAGGTAGGAACCTGGAAAGGCTGTCCCCTGTCACCACTCCTTTTCAATATAGTGCTGGAAACCCTTGCTAGGGCAATAAGGCAAGAAAAGGAAATTAAAGGAGTTCTCATTGGAAAAGAGGAAGTCATGCTATCCCTTTTTGCTGATGATATGATTGTCCACCTAAGGGATGGTAAGAACTCCACCAGAAAACTCCTAGAAACTATTAAGAACTTTGGTAAAGTGGCAGGATAAAAAATAAATCTAGAAAAATCAGTAGCCTTTCTTTACACCAACAACATGCAATGGAAGAAGGACTACAAGGAGACCTTCCCACTCACAATAGCCTCAAAAACAATAAAGTACTTAGGAAAAAACCTAACCAAAGACACCAAGGATCTCTACAACAAAAATTTTTAACCCCTGAAAAAGGAAATTGAGGAAGATATCAGAAGATGGACAAACTTCCCATGCTCATGGATTGGGAAAATAAATATAGTGAAAATATACATCCTACCCAAACTAGTGTACAGATTTAATGCAATCCCAATCAAAATCCCCAAGAGTTTCTTCACAGGCTTGGAAAAAAAGTCCTCAATTTCATTTGGAAAAACAAAAGACCCCGAATAGCCAAAGCAACCTTGAGTGAAAAGAGCAATACTGGGGGGATCGCTATACCAGACATCAAACTATACAACAGGGCTATAGTCATAAAAACAGCCTGGCACTGACACATAAACAGACCAGTTGACCAATGGAATAAAACTGAAGATCCAAACCTGAGCTCATACAATTTCAGCCACCTCATATTTGACAAGGGGTCCAAGAAGACACAATGGAGGAAAGACAGCATCTTCAGCAAGTGGTGTTGGTAAAACTGGATCACCACTTGTAGAAGAGTGAAATTAAACCCCTACATCTCACCTTGTACAAAAGTGAACTCCAGATGGACCAAAGACCTCAACATGAAACCCCAAACTCTGGAAGTGATAGAAAAGAAACTTGGCAGCACACTACAAGACATATGCGTAGGAAAAGACTTCCTAAATCAGACAGCAGCTGCACAAAAATGATATACGAAATGCACAAAGCATCAATAAAAAAAATGCTTTAGTGTTAGCTATTCCTTTCCATACTTCCTCTTCTATCCTGCCTCCCATCCCAGCATCATTTAACTCTCCTTATTCCTAATTTTTTTTTAATTTTATTTATTTTTTTATGTGTATGAGTGTACTGTCTGCATGTAGGTTTGTGCACCCGTGTTGTGCAATGCCGTGGAGGTCAGAAGAAGGTCTTGGATTCCTTTGGGAACTGGAGTTCTCCTGGAATTGGAGCTACAGACGATTCTTAGCCATAATGTGGGTGCTGGGGATCGAACCCGTGTCCTCAGCAAGAGCAGTCGGTGCTCTTAACCACTAGGCCATCTCTCCAGCCCCTAACTCTCCCTATTCCTTTATTCCTTTTCATCTTTGTTTCACTGCATCTTTCCTTTGAAGGGCTCCCCACAAGGCCAATTTCTAGTTTCTTAACCTTTATGAATTTTCCAATGCAACATACATATCTAAAGATTGAAAGCTAGCATCCACATAAGAGAGGGAATATGTGACATTTGTCATTCTGAGAATGGGTGAACTCACTCAGGATTATTGTTTCCAGTTCTACCCGTTTAGCTGTGAATTTTGTAATTACATGTTCCATCAAACCTAAATTATAGTTACCTCTATAAATGTATCACATTTTCTTTATCTCTCAATTGATGGAAACTTAGACTGTTTCCATTTCTAGACTATCGTGATTAGCTTAGCAATGAGAACATGCATGAACAGGGATCTCTGCAATACAATATGGTTTCCTTTGGAAATACCTAAGAATTTTAGAGCTAGATTATTTGATAGTTTGATTTCTAGATTTTGGGGAAACCTCCATACGGATTTCTATAGTGGCTTCACCACTTTGCACTGCTATCAGAACTGAGTAACTGTTCCATTTTCCCCATATCTTCACTAGAATTTGCAAACATTTGTGCCTTGAATCTTAGCTGTTCTG
The DNA here is from genome assembly GCA_009823505.1 of Rhizomys pruinosus. NCBI lineage: Eukaryota > Metazoa > Chordata > Mammalia > Rodentia > Spalacidae > Rhizomys > Rhizomys pruinosus. The sequence continues at coordinate 1,128,563 of VZQC01012421.1, forward strand.
AATGGAGTAGAATGACATCTCAAAAACATTTTACTTTGCATTTCTCTGATGGGTAAGGATATTTAAAAACATTTAAACATTTCTCAGCTATTAGCATTTCATCTTTTGAAATCTCTGCATTTATTTGGCACAACTTTTAATTTAGATATTTGCATTTAGGTTTTTTGGTTTGTTGTTTGCTTGTATTTTTTTTTTTGTTGTTGTTGTTGTTGGTTGGTTGGTTGATTTTTTGTTTGATGTTTTCTTTTATGAGTTTCTGATGTTCTCTCAAAGTCTGTGGAAGCCTCACTGAATTCTACAGGTGGTCATTGGTTGGCATGGCCTGGGGTCCCAGTGGGAGTGAATGGTGCTCCCTGGAGGCCAAGCAGAGTATGTCACATTGATGTGAGGTGAAAGTACTTGGGATGAAGGCTAAACTGAGGCTTTCTATTAAGGGTTGAGGTAATAGGACAAAAGGCTGTCCCCAGTGGGAGTAGTGAGTATAATTGTGAGTAGGTGAGGAGGTTGACTCTTCTAATGCCTACTCAGTTTGTGGTTGGGCACAGGAATCATGTTCCTGGGAGGCCTGTTGGGTGTAGTGCTAGCCAGGTGGGAAGACAGGTTATGCGAATGCCAAACTACAGTCAGGGTCTCAGGAAGCCACACGGTGCCAGGTCATGGTGAGTGTAATGGGAGGCAGACAGTAGCTAGGCTTCAATTTGCTACATTCTGATGAGTGAAACAAGCTATTGAAGATGATTAAGATATAATATAAAAAACAGTAAGAAGATATTATTAAGTAGTATGAAATATTGTAGATAGTACTGGATGGCTTTCAAATGACATAGTTTTCTAGGAGGGAGGGAGACACATCAAAGACATTTAGTGAAATAGTTCTCCAAGAAAAGTTATACTTAAAATGAAACAGACTGAAGTGGAAACATCAGAGCAACAACAAAATAATTCACTAGGCAGGTGTTTGCCTTTGATCTGACAAACTGCTTCTACAACATTTAAAGATTCTCTCCATGCTGCCAGCAAAATTGATCAGAGGATAAAGGGTCTACACTCTCTAGCCTAAGAACCTGAGTCCATCCCATAGAACTGAAGTAAAGTTGGAAGGAAAGAACTGATAACTGATCGTTATTTTCTGACATCCACTTGCAGCCAGTGGTTCTTATGTCCCTCCCCAACACATCACGTACAAACACATACACATTCTCTCTCTCTCTCTCTCTCTCTCTCTCTCTCTCTCTCTCTCTCTCTCTTTGCATAAATCATCTTAAGATGAATGCTACAAGGAATACTTGTACAACAAGAGAAATTATAGAGAACTTTGATATGTGCCAATCCCCAAAGTTATTTGCTTCTACAGATTTTGTGTAAACAAATGCTGGACAACAGCGAATTATATCTACATTTAACTCAGATGCATTACCGTTTTTATCAGAGTCTGTATAACCAATGTTGTTTAATATACACATATATTACTTTTTACTAAGTCCTAAAACACCATGTATACCTGTAGACAGTGTACTAGGGAAACGAGTACTGTGCTGAACTCACGTAAATTAAATACTGCCTTATGAATATACATCCCGATTGTCCCTTCTCCCACCATCCCCTCCTTCCAATTCACCATTTACAGTCCATTTTTCTGATTCGTTATTCGTGTTGTTGTTCTTTACTATGCATCCCTCTCCACTAGAGAAATACTTTTATCTGGTTTGGTTTTTATCTTAGCATCCACATATGAGGGGACACCATTTGTCGTTTGTTTTTTCTGGACTATGTTACTTCACTTACTAATGCTTCCAAAGGCTCTCAGCACAGTCCACCCATTTACCCTGCAAAGTTCATGACTGTCACCTCCTTTTACTTTTCTTAGATTTTTTTTTTTTTCTTGTATCTGTATGCTTACCCACATTTTCTCTATCACTGCACGTCAGTTGAGGGCACCTGGCTGGTTCCAGGCTTTTTGCTATCGATTGAACAGAGCTGCCAAAAACATAGCTGTGCATGTATACTTTGCAGGTTAAAGTTGTGGTGTGTCTTGTGGGTATTCAACCCAGGAGTGGTATGACTGAGGTTCAAATGGAAGGCTCATTTTGGAGTCCTTTAAGGGTTCTCCCCACACTGGCTTTCCATAGGGGCATGACGAAGTTTACATTCCCACCAGCATATGGATGAGTGTTCCCTTTACCCAGCAACCCTCTCCAGCATTGGACATTCGTGTTCCGATCTAGCCAGTCTTATTTGGAGTAAGGCTGATATCTCAATGGGTTTTAATTTGCATTTCCCTTAAATTATCAGAGATTGTTGGAACAGTTCTTAAGATGTTTCAGGCCATTCTCTAATTCCTCCTCTGTTGAAGTTCTATTCAGATCTTTGCACATCTTTTGAGTGATTCATTTTGTTTTCTTTCTTCTTTGTTTTTTGAGTAGCTTGTTACTCTGCAAATTAATGCTTTGCAGATGTATCTGCTGTGAGGGTTTCCTCCCACTCTGCGGGTCTTCTCCTCACTTCCTTATTGCTTCCTTTGATGTACAGAGCTTTTGAGTTTTAATTAGAGGTCCCATTTGTCCAATTGTCGATTTATTTTTCTTGTGCAGCTGCTGAGTCTGATTTAGAGTCTTTTCCTACGCTAGTTCTTGAGTGTCTGTTCTGCTCCAAGTTTCTTCTATCACCTCCACGAGTTTTGGGGTTCACGTTAGAGGTCTTTGGTCCATTGGATTGCCTTTTGTACAAGGGGAAGATAGAGGGGTTTAAATTTCATCTGTTCTACAAGTGGTGATCCAGTTTGACCAACACCACGTTGCTTGAAGATGCTGTCCTCCCAGTTGTGTCTTTTGGACCCTGTGTCAAATATGAAGGTGGCTGAAATTTTGTAGAGCTCAGGTTTGTCTTCAGTTTTTTTCCGTTTGGTCAAACTGAGTCTGTTTTTCTGTGGCAGTGCCGGCTGTTTTTAATGACTATAGCACCTGAAATTAGTATAGTTTTTGAAGTTCTGGTATAGAGATCCCCCGATATGCTTTTTACCACTCAAGGTTGCTTTGGTTATTCGGGGTCTTTTGTTTTTTCAAATGAAAGTGAGGATTTTTTGTCCAAAGCCCTGTGAAGAAACTCTTGGGGATTTTGTTGGGATCATCATTAGAATTCTGTACACTATTTGGGTAGGCTGATCTATTTTAATATATTTATTTTCCCATCCATGAGCATTGGCAGAGGTTGTTCCATCTTCTGATACTTCCTCAATTTCCTTTTCAGGGGGTTTAAAATATTTTGTTGTAAGATCCTTGGTGTCTTTGGTTAGTTTTTGTTCCTAGGTATTTATTGTTTTTGAGGCTATTTGAGTTGGAAGGTCTCCTTTAGTTCGCTTCTTCCAGTGCATGTTGTTGGTGTAAAGAAAGTCTACTGATTTTTCGTAGATTTATTTTTATCCTGCCACTTACCAAAGCTTCTTAATCAGTTTCTAGGAGTTTTCTGCTGTGGAGTTCTTAGCCATACCCTTGGTTGGACATCATATCATCACAAAAAGATAGCTTATTTCCTCTTTTCCAATTAGGAACTCCTTTAATTTCCTTTTCTTGGCCTGTTAAATTGCCCTGAGCAAGGGTTTCCAGCACTATATTAAAAGGATGGTGACAGGGGGACAAGCCTTGCCGAGTTTCCACCTTAAGGGGAATGCTTCTGTATTTCCCCAGTTAGGATGATATGGTTGGGTTTCCTGTATTTGGGCTTTGATTACATTGAGGATATGTCCCTCTAGGCCAATTCCTCCAGGACTTTTAAACAGTGAAAAGGATCTGGATTTTGTCAAAAGCTTTTCTCGCGCATCAATTGAGATGATGGTGTGTTTTTTATCCTTCAGTCCATTTATTATGTTTGTGGAATGATGGTTTATTGATTTTCATATGTTGAACACATCCTGGCACTCTGGTATGAATCCAACATTTTTGTTCATGGTAGGACTGAATTGTTTGAGTGAGACTGTCTGCGATTCCAGAATCCCGTTTAAGAATTTTGGCCGGATCTGTGGTCCATAGGGAGATTGGTCTATTAGTTCGCCTTTTTGGTTGTATCTTTCCACTGTGTTTGGTGTGTAGCCGTAATGCTGGCCTCATTTAGAAGGAATCTGGGAGAAATCCCTCCGTTGTGTATCTTCTAAACAATTTAAGTAGTAATGGTTGTTAAAAGGTCTTTTCGAAATATTTTATAAAATTGCTGCTCGTGAACCATCGGTCCTGGGCATTTTTGGTTGGGATGGCTACTTATTGACATTTCAATTTTCTTCCTGTTATGTGGTCGTATTTGGCTGTTGAATCTCTTCTTGTTGAGCCTTTGTGATTCCCTCCAGATTTCAGATATTCCAGCCATGTCTTCTTAGGTTTTCAACTTAGTAGGTATATAGTTTTATGAAGTAGCTCCCAATATGATTGTCTGGATCATTTCATTGTCTAGTGTAGTGTATTTTTGCCTCTTTTGTCACAAGTTTCCTAGATCTTGTTTGGAGTTGTTCCCTCTTCTTTTGGTTAACTGGCTATAGGTCTGTCTACTTGTTTTAGTCTCTTAAAGAACCCAACTTTGGATTCATTGATTTTTTTGTATGGTTTCTTTGTTTTTATTGTCATTGAATCTCTGTCTGATTTTGTTATTGTCTTCTTGTCTGCTCCGGTTTAGGGTGTCATTTGCTTTGTTTCTCGAGTAGTATTTTTAGGCTCAGTGTTAGATCATTAACTCTGTGCTCTTTCTGTTTGTTTGAGTAGGCACTGAGCTATAAATTTTCCCTGCAGGGATTGCTTGTAAAGTGTCCCAAAGATTATTGCTGATGTTGTTTTATCATGTCATTCAGTGTCCATGGAATGTTTTTTTTCTTTCTTTATTTTTCTCGTTGACCCACCATTATCAGGAGAGTGTTGTTTAGTAGTCTCCATGTGTTCCGCTAGGTGTAGGTATTGGTGAGTGTATATTTGAGAGTTTTTATTGCAACTGTGGTCTGACTAGATGCATCGATATATTTCATCTTTTTTATTTGTTGGAGTTTTTTCCTGTGTCGCAGTATATGGTCTAATTTGGAGAATGTTCCATGAGGCTGAGTAGCAAAATGTATTCTCTGGGTGTTTAGTGGGTGAAATATTTGTAGATGTCTGTGAGGTCCATTGGTGATATTTTAGTCATTTAGTTCAGTAATGCCTCCTGTTTATCCATCTGTCCTTGTTGACCTTTCTCAAGGGTACTTAGGTGAGGTATTGAAGTCCCCTTATATTATGTGCTGGTGGTTAATTCTGTGCCTGAGATCCTGAATAATTGTCTTNTTAACTTAAAAATTAAGTTTGCTTCCCAAGTTAATCACATACAGTCACCCAAAACAGCATGGGTGAATTTGATGAAATCTGTGCCTTGATTCCACCCTATAGGTATGTATAATACAACTGTCTTCTGGAGACTCATGGGCCAATAAAAATAGGGGGGATACAGATAGATATGAAACATTTTTGTCAAAACCCTTGCAATTCAAATCTTAAAACTAACTACAGAAAAGATTTGTATGTTCCAACAGGTCAAAATGTCACGAACTTAATGGCTCAGAAAGAAAAGATACAGCTTTGCATTGAGTAGGATGTTCCAGAAAGGACCAACTGAAAGGTTGACCCATCTGAACATTGAAAGGAAGAAAAGCCTCAGATTGTTACACACTTCAAAACCCTCTGTGGATCCTACTTGTAACAACTAATTATAATGAGTCCTAATGAAACTTACCTTCTAGGTGCCACAAAGGTTTTTAATAAGAGAGACTTTCTTACCTCCCCCCCCATAGAACAAGGAGAAATATGATGATGAGGTCGTTCTCCAACTATAAATTGGAGACAACTATTATAGAGGTAATCTCTTATAAAATTGGTAAAACTCCCTTGTTTAATTGACTAATAGACATAGGAACTGTGAAAAGGATTATTCTCTATTCAGAACCAAATATAATACTAAAGTCTCCTTAAGCTATGCACTTAAGCAAAATACATTAATACAGGAGCTCTGACATCAGCAATGGATTATTCTACCAAGGAGATGTTGGCCAGGGGATCCAAGCCCCCACAAAACGTAAAGGCTCCTTGCCTCTAAACAGGGGTACCTGCAAGAAGAGAGGCGATAAGGACCTGCTGTCAAACACCTGACGTTAACACGGGAAAGATGTATTGAGACCACACATGCAAGTGTACAGATGGTCTCTGGAATGCCAGAGAGTGTTACCAAAGGTCACTAAACCAATAAAGCAAATATGGGTCTCCTTGAGTCAAGCAACACTCTTCTGTCAGCAGCAGCTACACCTCACCTGCCTGGAAATACTGTGCAGCAGAGGCAGCCATATGCCTGCATATCCCAAATCTAATTGGCTATTGGCACTCTCCTTGGAGGAATAACCCACAGCTGATGCCACAAGCTTACATCTTCTAACGGTTAGGAGATGTTATAAGTCACAGTAAGACCCTGTCATATTTAACAGAAAAAAATGTAATTCATGGATTAACATACCATCCAAACATCTGTGTCTATACCAAAGTAAACTACCATAACTATTAGTACTGTTTAAGTACCTATATATCTAATTGCTTGTGCTTCATTAGTAGGATCGAAAGGTTATTCCTGGACAAACTGTCAGTCCATGAAAGGAAACAGCCAGAATTGAGCAGAGTCCAAGACAACAGCTCCAGAAAAAGTAGACTGTTTTGCTTCTCCTCCACCTGTGCCCATTTTCTAAGCCTAGGGAACAATCTGTGGAAGAGGAGGCATGGTAGAATGTAAGGGCTGCAATTGGGGTGAATGGTGAAACTACAGCAATGTAGTCTGGACACTCATTTGATCAACTTGATTGAACATACAAGCCGCCCCTGCTGGATGGTGGGACCCATGGGCTGTGTGAGTTTGGGCACAACTGCCTGCAAATTGGTTTTACATGAAAGATGCTTGTACGCATAAAGTATCACTTATTGCTAAAAAGTGAAAAAGAAAACTGAGCGAAAGATGCAGGACAGTTATGACAGAATGCATGATCTGGGATGGGGTGGGGTGGGGTGGGGGGAAGGGAAAGGGACATATGCCTGAACTGAATTGGAAAATGATGTATGCAATACACAAAGCATCAATAAAAAAAAAGGAACTCACTGGATGAAGGATAGCATCTTTAGCAAATGGTGCTAGCAAAATTGGATCACCATTTGTAGAATTATACTCCTACCTCTCACTGTACAAAATTAAACTCCAAGTGGATCAAAGATCTCAACGTGAAGCCTGAAACCCTGAAGATGATAGAAAAAAAGTTGGCAACAACCTCCAAGACATAGGCATAGGAAAAGACTTTCTGAATATGACAACAGCTGCACAGGGAATAAAGTCAACAGTTGACAGATGGGACCTCAACAAACTCAAAAGCTTCTGTACAGCAAAAGACACAATCTAGGAAGTGAAGAGAAAACCCACAAAGTAGGAGGAAATGTATACCAGTGATACATCTGGCAGACCATTAAAGTTAAGAATATATAAACTACTCAAAAAACAAAGAAGAAAACAAATGACCTACTCAAAAATGGAGTAAAGATCTGATCAGAGACATCACCAGTGAGGAATTAAAGATGGCTGAGAAACATCTTAAAAAGTGTTCACAGTTCAGCGCCATTGTGTCTTTGTACAGGATGCTTATGAAACACAGGAGCCTGGAAGCAGCTCCAGACAGGTAGATTTTAGGGTAGATTGAATCTTGGGTTTTGGCAAAAGGGTCTAAACTCTAAATCCTTGAAGGGGGTGGCTGTCTGGGTGGAGCCACCCTTTGCCTTTGCAGCTGGTGCCATTGGGTTTGGTTTGGCACAATGTGTCTTTGTGTGGGTGCTCCTGAAGCACAGGAGCCCGGAACTCACTACAGACAGGTACCAGGGTGCAGGCTAAGTCAGGAAGAGGCAAAAAAAGGGGGAAACCCTCATGCCAGGGACACAGCGAAGGGATATCATGGGAAAGTGGGAAAGGTGCAGGATAATTCTGCACCAAGCTCTACCAACCCTGAAGGAGATACTTACAGTGGGATCCCCCTGGAGGTAACCCAAGAAACAGATCTTAGAGGAATAATTTCAGACCTCTGCAGATAAATTAAAGAAAATATAGAAGAAGTCAGAGAAATAATGAGAGAGAATGAAAAACTCAAAAAGGACCTAGAGGGATACAATGACAAACTTTGGAAAGAGCTAAAGGAAGAGAATGACAAACTCCAGAAAGAACTAGAGGGAGAAAAAAACAAACTCCCAACGGAAGTAGAAACACTGAAAAAAGAAGCCAACCAATGAAGTAAGGAGCACCAACAAGAGAATGAGAAGCTCAAAAAGGAAATGGAAATACTAAAGAAATCACAGGATGAAATGAAAAAGGAAANGAAAGATACAGGACAGTTATGGCAGAATACATGATCTGGGATGGGGTGGGGGGGGGGAGGGAAAGGGAAATATGCCTGATCTGAATTGGAAAATGATGTATGAAATGCACAAAGCATCAATAAAAATTAAATTAAAAAAATAAATTGACTCTAAATTACTAATTAGTAAGTATAGCAGATTTAGTTGTTTTGGAGTTATATGGCAATTCCCTTCTTGTTTTATTAACATGGAACCTGGCTTTTCTTTATCCAGGGAAGTAGGTCAAGCCCCAGAATGTGAAATATAATTGGGTTTAAAAGAAATCTCTTTTTTCCCTGCCTCTTAGCTAGTGATTGATGTGATAGTGGACTTGTAACCTGGACCTGATCAATTCAGTTTAAGGAAAAAATTTTGGAGGCTGCTGAAAATTTTATCTTCTTCGATAGAGACCTGTATAAGTAAGAAGTCCTCTTAGGCCTTACTGTTATTGGAAATGGGCCCCACCCCATGATGTATACCTTAAATTCAATTAGAATGTGGTAGTTATTCCCATCATATTCATGCCATTTTTGCACCAGTGGGCATATTTGCCAGGTCAATTGTTCTACCTCATAGGATTCATAGCTTGATAAGATCTAGGAACATGAGGCTAGAGGTATCAGGACATAGGGTAGAAACTAATAATAGGGGGTTTTTGCTGTGCTTAATACATATAATATTTAACTAACTCTTAATGACTATTGTTATACCCAAAGATTAATGCATCTCTTAGTTCTTATTAGAGAAGCTTCCTTAAAAAGCAGATGGTAGTTTAGTTTACACAGAAACTCAACTCGCCAATGTGTAGAGAATAAGACACTGCAGAATGATTACCCCTGAATGCAATGTCCATATTAATCTTCTGCCTCCCAAGGCTTGGATATTATTGTGGAAGAGGGGGGCAGAAAGATTGGAAAAGCCAGAGGTGGTAGATGACCACAAGGAAACAGTAGCTAGTCATATGACTACTTACCCATATGAACTCACACCAATGGTGACAGCATGCATAACTCCCACAGAAGCTTAATCCAGACAAAAATCTTAGCACAGACATGGGGAAATGGGTCAGAAACCCCAACCCTATCTGAGGAACTATTGGCAACTGATGGCAGAGAAGAGTTGGTCTTTTTCAAGGGTGTGACTCTTGGTAGATTAACCAGGCTCCAGTGGACCCACACAGAAGGACATTATGTGACATAAATTAGACTCTATAACGGATTATATCTCTATCTATATCTATACATATATATATATTAATTTGGTGGTGGTAGTTAGGGGACATGATCTAAATACAATAAAATGTATTGTATGAAATTGTAAACTTTCAATTTAAAAAGAGGGAAAGAGTCCTCTTTACTTCCTACATTTGACTGAATACTAAAAACTACAAGAGAAAAACAAGAAGTCACATATAAAGGGAAACCCATCAGAATTACAGCTGGCTTTTCAATGCAAATGATGAAAGCCAGAAGACCTTGAACTGAAGTATTCCCAGTTTTAAATTTTCTTTGAAGTTACTTAGGGTGTTTGCAGGTTTTCTTGTTTAAAAGAATGGTCCTATGTAGATTTTAGAGTTGGCTTGATTCGTCTAAATTAAACCTTATTCATAATTTGATATATGTGAATAACTATTATTTATCTTGTCCATTTTTGCACATGTGTTATTGCAGAATGGATATCTTGGTGTAGTACTGATGATGATGATAGTGATAGTATTAATGAGGCTGGTGGTTAGGATGTTAATTTCAAAAGAAGCCAGAATTTTCTTTTTATTATTGTTATTAGTTATTCTATTTTTGCGTATTTTACACAGAATATCCAAACTATCTCTATACCACCTTCCCCCATTGGCACCTTCCCACAGCCAGCCACTGGAATCCATACATACAGAATGTCATTGGTGTCAAGGCCCATGGTGTCAAGTTAGTGCCTCTAGATGTCCCTCAGTGCAAGTTAATCCACTGCAGTCTAGTTAGTCTTTTCAGTGTGCCTCCCATTAAGACGATCAGCTCTTCCTCACCCAGCAGTAATCTGTTGTCAATAATTCTTCAACTAATCCTGCTGCCCACTTCCACTGTTCTCTGCTGGGATTTTGTCAGCTTGAATTTGCATGGGTCTTGTGCATGTCACACCATTGCTGTAGGTTCATATGAACAAGGTCCCAGGACCCTGTACAACTCTCCTTATGTATGGTCATGCACCTCCTCCCTGGCTCTTACAATCTTTCTGCCCCTACTTCCACAATGGTCTCTGAACCCTGAGTGGATGGAGTTTAATACAGGAGACTTGTCCAAGGACCCACACTCTGCAGACTCTTGTTCTGTATGCTTTGGCCATTTGTGACTTTTTCTGTTCCTGGCCCTTTGTTGCATGAGGAAGCTTCATTGATGAGAACTGAAAGATGAATTAGTCTCTTGTTCTGTGTTCCATGAGCCTTAGGTTTAAAGGTTGCATCATAGATGTGCCACTTAGGTTTGGACAATTCATAGACAATCTCCATGTATGAAAAGTTGGGGAACTCTGTAATAATCTCTATCTGTTGAAAAAGAGAAAAAGAAACTTCTTTGATGGGTAGTGTGCTGGATAGCTTTAGTGTCAACTTGACACACCTGGGTTGAGGGAGCCTCAATTGGGGAATTGGCCCCATTGGATTGGACTGTGGCCACATCTGTGTAGTATTGTCTTGATGGTCGAGCTGTGTGGGAGGGCCCAGCCCACAATGAGTAGTGCCACCCTGGGCAGGATTTTGTGTACTGTATAGGAAGGCAGGCTGGGCATGAGCCAGAGGAGCAAGCCAGTAAACAGCATTCCTCCATGGCCTGTGCTTCAGCTTCTGCCTCCTGGTTCCTGCCCTGAGTTCCTGCCTTGGGCTCCCTAAGTGATGAACTGTGACCCAGGAGATGTAAGCTGAATAAACCCTTTCCTCCCCAAGTTGGTGTCAGTCAGAGTGTTTTGTCACAGCATTGGAAGACAAACCAGAACAGAAATTGATACCAGAAGTGGGGTATTGCTGTGACAGACCTGACCTTGGTGTTTTGGGGAAGGATTGTGGAAGCATTTGGAACTTTGGGCTAGAAAAATCATTGAATGCCTATAGATCATTGCTGTGGAACTTGGAACAGTTTTGCTGAGAGAGTTGTAGATGATGGAGGCCTGGCTTGTGAAGTTTCTAGTTTCAAAGGGAAGCAGATGTACTGTTTAATCTGTGGGTTCTGGTCAGCTGGGGCTGAAAAATAAGCTGTAAGTAACAAGAGACCAGAACCTGAAGTGAAATCTTTGCTTTACTGGGACAATTGATGCTGATTAGCTGAGGCTGAAAAATCAGCTGTAAGTAACAAAAGACCAGCATCACTGTGGTGAAATCTTCTGGAAAAAATATCTTCAGGGTCAGCACACAGAAGCCAGAAGGGGCCCGAGCCTCCATGTCAAGCCAGAAGCAGGATTTGGTAATGTGTAAGAGTTTCCTATATGGTTCCTGTGTTGAAAGCATGAAGGGGTCACAGAGAGCACCTGAGGCCTGGCACTATGAGAGGCCAGGAAAGGCCACTCATCAGAGTGTGGCCTTGGTTGCAGTGAAGACCTCAGGATTCCAGGGGTCAGGAAGAGAATCTGAGGTTTTGCATCAGGAGAAGTCAGAAGCAACCTCAGTTTCAGTGGCGACCCCAGCATTTTGGAGATGCCGGGACCATGGGACGACCACCAAGAGCAGCAGCAGGTGTGGAATGGAGTCGAACTGGGCCTGCAAGATGAGCTGTGTGCCATGGATGGCAGAGTCAGAGAAGGGGAGCTGCTGAAACCCTTTGGAGCCCAGAAGATTGTGAGTGAGTCCCAAGTGTCCAGCCTTGAGTTACTTGCTGGACTTAGGTTTTGTTTGAGTGTGTCTGATTCTTCCCTTTGAAATAAGACAGTACTTGTTTTGGATTTTACAGCAGCCCACAGTTAAGAGACTTTTAACGGACTGTGAACTTTTAAGTGTTTGGACATTTTAAGGACTGTGGGGCTTTTAAGGTTGTACTGTCTTAGGTTGTGATTAATGTTAACATCATACTTTGGGGATAAGAACTGGAAAGGTGGTGGTTTAATAGTGATGTGTTTTGTGTGTCAAGTTGACAAGGGGTCAATTGTGCTGGATAGCTTTAGTGTCAACTTGACACACCTGGGTTGAGGGAGCCTCAATTGGGGAATTGGCTCCATTGGATTGGCCTGTGGCCACATCTGTGGAGTATTGTCTTGATGGTCGAGCAGTGTGGGAGGGCCCAGCCCACAATGAGTGGTGCCACCCTGGGCAGGTTGTTGTGTACTGTATAAGAAGGCAGGCTGGGCATGAGCCAGGGGAGCAAGCCAGTGAACAGCATTCCTCCATGGCCTATGCTTCAGCTCCTGCCTCCAGGTTCCTGCCCTGAGTTCCTGCCTTGGGCTCCCTGAGTGATGAACTGTGACCCAGGAGATGTAAGCTGAATAAACTCTTTTCTCCCCAAGTTGGAGTCAGTCAGAGTGTTTTGTCACAGCAATGGAAGACAAACTAGAACAGGTGGTGACTGAGATTCTTGTTTATAAATATAAGGATCCATATTTTGCATGTAATAAGAAATTATATTTGTCTAGGGGATAGGATAGCCTTCAGGGTGGGTCAAAAGAACCCAGAAATTTTTGTAATCATTTATCTCTGTTTATCCTCAACATCTGATCTCTTTCATGTTTTTTCACTTGTCATTTGAGAAATTTTAATTTTTCAGGTAAGTTCATTTCAGGAAACCTATTTAAAATTATATGTGTTATGATTGCTACCAATTTTCTGGGGTTGTCCTCGTTCAATATTCACATTGCAATCATGTGTGATTCCTTGAACCACTGTCCTAGGATGGCAAAGGAGAACTTCTAGAAGAGAAGGAAAATAGTGAAAATAAAATTAATATTAAAATGTTGATTCATGCTTATTGTCTTGCCGAATACCAGTTATCTCAGCTGAACTCACTGATATGTCTAATGAATCCCTGAGATCTCTGTGTAAAGATAGATTCCTCCACCTCATTGGTAACTTTAGCTGCTACCTGTATTTACAACTTATGTTCATACTTTAAGAGAAAGACCTTCATCATACCAGTTTGTCCACCTTGTTAAAATAGCAAAACTTAGATTAATTCGAAGGTCTCTCTCTCTCTCTCTCTCTCTCTCTCTCTCTCTCTCTCTCTGTGTTTATTTGTGCTATTGTCTTGTATTTCCTTGACACATATTTGTTTGGTTAAAGATTAATGACACTGAACCAATTAAAAATAGACTAAACAATTGCAATAACTCTTGTATATCATTCTATATAAAGCACTGGTATTTTTTTATTTATTTTATTTTTTTTTTATTTTTAAGGGATTCTACAATATAATGACACAGTTGTTTGCAGATAACATTGATGTTACTCAGTATGTCATACAATTAGATAATTGGTGCATTTTGCATGTATCTATGTCCAAATTTTGAACAACCCAAGGTTCCGATAGTCCAGTTGGAGAAGCTTGTATGCACAGGCATGTTTATCAGTTAGGAGTCCAGACTATATTCTGTAGTCTCACGATTCACCCCTATCTCTCCGCAGCCCTTACAATCTACCACGCCTCCTCTTCCGCAGTTTGTTCCCTGGGCTTTGGGAAAGGGGCACAAGTGGGTGAGAAGAAAACAGTCTAATTTCTTTGGAGTTGTCATTTTGGACTCCAGTCTGTTCAGGTTGTTTCCCTTCATGGGTTGACAGCTTTTCCAGTGATACCCTTTTTAGTCATACTAACAAAGCACAAGCTATTGGATGTACAGGCATTTAAGCAGTACCAATTATTATGTCAAGCTAAGCTGTGAGCATAGACACAGATGCTTGGATGGTATGCTAATCCGCAAACTGTGGTTTCTCTATAAAGGGTGACAAGTTCTTATTGTGGCTTATAACATCTCCTAACCACTAGAGGACATAAGCTTGTGGCATCCGCTGTGAGTTATTCCTCCAAGGAGAGAGCTAATAGCCAAATAGATTTGGGATATATATAGACACTTGGCTGCCACGGTTGCACAGTATCTCCAGGCTGTTGAGGTGTAGCTGATATTGACGGAGGAGACTTGCTTGTCTCAGGGAGACCAATATTTTGCTGTATTGCTTTAGTGGCCTTTGGTAATGCTCTCTAGCATTTCAGAGGCCAGTTGTACACTAGCAAGTGACGTCTCATAACATTTTTCATGCTCACACCAGGTCTTGTAGTATTTTATTTCAAATATTTTTCACTCTGAATGATAAATTAAATCTTAAAAATATTTTAAAAAATTTGAAGACCCCTGAATTCCCTAAATTGCTTATAGAGAATGATTGCACTGCATTTTCTTAAGAATTGGCCCTGGTGGGAGGTCGGGCGTGGTGTCACACGCCTTTAATCCTAGCACTTGGGAGGCAGAGGCAGGCAGATCTCGGTGAGTTCAAGGCCAGCCTGGTCTACATAGTGAGCTCCAGGCCAGCTGGGACTAAAAGGAGACCCTGTCTCAAAAAGACAAAAAAAAAGAAGAACTGGACCTGGAATTTTTTTACATGATAGTATTTTTTAGTTTCCTAAATATTTATTAATGGGGCTGGAGACATGGCTCAATTCTTAAGAGCACTGGCTGTTCTTGCAGAGGCCCAGGGCTTGAATCCCAGCACGGACCTGGTGGCTAACAACCGTCCATAACTCCAGTTCCAGGGGATCTGATGTCCTTTTCTAATTTCCATGAACATTGCGGGACATGGGTGCACTTACCCACATGCAGGGAATACACGCATACACATAAAAAAATAACACAAAAATTCACTCAAATATTTAAGAGTTTCCAATTATGTCTCTATGAGGTACTAAATATCATATTGTCATTATAATCCTACCATACTTTTATAACGAAATTGCAGAAAAGTAGTTTTAGGCAAATTTTTCCTTTCTTTGGCATCTGCTTGAGGAGCACCACTACACCAAGCAGAGCCATTAAGAAACCCTTGCTGAGCTGGGCGTGGTGGCGCACACCTTTAATCCCAGCACTTGGGAGGCAGAGGCAGGTGGATCTCTGTGAGTTCAAGACCAGCCTGGTCTAACAGAGCAAGTTCTAGGATTACTGGGACTAAAAGGGAGACCTTGTCTCAAAAATACAAAAAACAAAAAAAAAGAAAAAAGAAATAAAGAAACCTTTGTTGGACATGGTGGTGTTCGACGACTTTCATTCTAGCATTCAGGAGGGTGAGGCAGGCAGGTCTCTGTGAGATGGAGGCAAGTTTGGTCTACGTGGTGTGTTCCAGGCCAGCTTGAGCTACATGAAGATTCTGTTGAAAGAAGGAAGAAAGAAAGAAAGAAAGAAAGAAAGAAAGAAAGAGAGAGAGAGAGAGAGAGAGAGAGAGAGAGAGAAAGAAAGAAAGAAAGAAAGAAAGAAAGAAAGAAAGAAAGAAAGAGAAAGAAAGAAGCCGACAAGAAACGGAGGAGGGAGGTGGGGGAGGGAGAGGGGGGGAGGTGGGGAGGAGGATGGAGGGGAGAAGAGAGGAATGAAAAGCTGAGGGTGAGGAAGGAAAGAAGGGAAACAAAAAGAAAGAAAGAAAGAAAGAAAGAAAAAAAAATTTTGCCATAGGATAATGAAAGCCAATTTAGGCCATTTTGGACAGGGTTTTCTTGGACTTGCATCTCTCCTTCCTGGATGCCACTCTGTTTGTTCTTGCTTGCCTATGTCAGCTGCTCTGGTTCCATATAATTCTGGAATCCCAATTCTCTGCCCTGTAGGAACTGGTCAATGATAATCCTACAAATTAATCATGGGCACATAACAGGGATAAACTGACATAAAATTAGAATGATTTTCCAGAATGCTAATTTTAAGTCTCAAATGGTACATTGATTACACCTCTTGTTGCTGTGACCAAATACCTGACAAAAATCCAAACCAAACTAAAACAAAACCAAACAAAATTAAGGAAAGAAAAGCTTATTTTGGCTCAGGGTTGGAGGGGATACAGTCCACCATACAGGAAGACATTATAGTAAACTGGTCTGATTGAGTCCATAGCCATGAAGCAACAATAAATACCCATGCTTAGCTCTCTTTTTCCCATTTTCTCTTTTTATTCAGTCCATGACCCCAGCCCATTGGATGAAAGAACCTATCTACAGGGCACATCTTATCTCTTCAGTTAAAACTCTCTGGAAACACCCTCATAGTTATATCCAGAAATGTACGAGCTAGCTGATTTTTAATCCAGTGAAGTTGACAATGAAGGTCATGTGCTTACTACTTGAACCCCAGCTTCAATGTTTTGAGGCTGAAGCTGTCAAATGTCAAAGCCAGAATTATAAATTTACACATAAAGAAAGGCAATTTCTAGATACAGAGACTATAACCATAGAGAAAAAATATATTTAGTCCTCAAAATTCATAGTGTGCTCCATGGATTAGCAACTTCTCATCATAACTTGGGAGCTTCTTGTAAAATAGAGCCCTAGGCTCCACTCCAGAGCTTCTGAATTAGAAACTAGATTTTGACAAGATTCCGAGGTGATGTATGTGTACATCAAAATGTCCAAAATGCTATTTTAGACAGTGTTAATATTAGAAAATATGCTTTTTCTTACCTAGTCACCTATAGTGGGTTCATCACATTTCCAAGGAGCATCACAGGGAAGTGTTTATACTGACTTTCTTAGAGACCTTAAGATGACCGATGATAATAATGAATCAATGGAACAGTTAAGGGTACTGCTCTAGTAAGCTGTACAATTGATAAGCCTGGTGCGATGAATGGGTGTCTCTAGTGCTGTAAGTGCTGACCTTAAGCAATTATGGCTGACACTGAGAGATTATGGCAGTGACACATGAGCAGGTTTTGAATGAATCAGTATGAGATAACACTGTAGAGACAGATGAAAGCAGAGGATTCTCATTAGGTGTGGGCTTGTGCTTTTTTAATATCCACCCTTGTCATGTATTCACTCAACAGTTAAATTCTATGAAGTGTGTGTGTGTGTGTGTGTGTGTGTGTGTGTGTGAGAGAGTGTGTATTTAAATACTGTCTTTGGATGGCCTGCAGGGACCAAATTTTAATTCTTATTTTATGGGCTGAAGTTAAAGTTAACTCATTTTCAATATTCCGAATTAGTGGCATGGGATTGTCTGTATTTTTACACCAAGGTATGATTAAGCTGTAATAAATTACAGAAATCTTTGTTTCAAATTTTTGGAAAATTGTGTGTGTTTTTAAACCAAATAAAGATTTTTTTTTCATTTCAGAATTGTCCCTTGTGCTTCTTTCTGGTCAATAAGACTATTGCTTTGATTTCCATCATCATATATATTGCCTTTTCTAGTATATAAATTGATTTATTATACACATGACTCTCATTGAGGTTCTTTCATTCACCATAATGTTACTAAGAATCATCCATGTTTTGAAGTATGTCATATTTTTAGATCTAAATAGTATTTGATTATATGAACTTGCAAAATTTTAACCACTTCCATTTAGTGTTGGATAATGATGCCTTGATCATTTAAAAAAGAATTTTTGTGGAAATGCATTTTCACTCATCTCAGAATATTATCTAAGATTAAAATCACTGGGTCAAAGGACAGGGGCATATTTAACAATTATCAAACTGTCTGGCAATTACTGAAACTGATTGTATTCACTCTAAATGTGTATGAAAGTTCTAATTACTCCTGATCTCTATGAACATTTGGTATTGACAGCCTTTCAAACTTTTGCTTAATCTGCATTTCTCTGGTATGGAATAAGGTAAGTCATTCTCTGTATACTCACTTGTATTTCATGCAGTCATTTGGGAGACATTAGTTCTTATTTTCCACCCTTGACTTTTTTTTTTTTTTTCTGTCACAGATAAGTTTTCTCAGCTTATCTGACAAGCCATAGTCCTTCAGGACTTCAAGACCTAGAGTGTCTCAGACATGTTTTTCTCTGTTCTGCTTTTGGAGATAGCTCCCTCAAACATGGGAAAGGCTCCAATCATACCAATAGAGAGTCCTTTTTCTTCCCTAACACCCTGTGGCACAATTCCTTGTGTATTTAGTGACAACCCATGAGAATTATTTGATAAGTGCAGGCTTGTTCTGTGACTGAGTTCTTTAGCATTTTGGTGTGTAAGGGGGTCTGTGTGCGGGTCTGTGGGTATATGTGTGTGTGGGGGAGTGTATACACGTTCTTGTATGTGCAAGTGCACATTTGTATGTATGAATGGATGTGCGTGTACATACATACAGAGTTCGGTGGTCAACCTGAAGTGTCATTCTCTGGGCTTCATGCACTTTGCTTTCTGAAACAGGGTCTCTCACTGGCCTGGAGCTTGCCAAGTAGGCAAGGCTGATGGCCAATGAACCCCAATGATCTGCCTCCACCTTCTTACCACTAGGATTGTAAGAAAGCACCATCAAGGCCAGATTTAAAAAAATGATCTGGGGATTAAAGTCAGTTCCTTATACTTGCACTTTATAAACTGAATGAACTACCTCTCCAGTCTGTCTTACTATATTCTTTATTTAATTTAAAACTTGCTGGTGAGAGTTGTGGGATACACTAGTATTTTCTCCACCTCCTGTTCAGCTCATGGGACATATCCCATGAACCTTAGATGTCGAGGTTCCACTGTGGATATGTCATCTCGGACTGGGCATCTCTCACATATATATTCTCTGTGCAGGACCAGTTGTGGAAGTCTGTAATAGCCTCCATCTGTTGCAGAAAAAAAAAGCTTCTTTGATGAACAGTGTTTGGTATACTTGTTTGTAAATATAAGGGTCAGTATTTAGCATATAGTTGTAGTAGTCAGTATGCTGAGAATTATGCACGCGCAGAGCTTGTCCTTCATCAACCTAACGTGCCCTAGGCAGGCGAGACCATACAAGCAGCTGAGTTGCAGACCTAGGCCAATCACAAGGCGACAGACACTGCACTAAGAGGAGAGCAGAATGAAAACAGCACATAAACCCTAACCTTGCCCCCAGTAAACGAATCCGTGACAGCTCGCCCTCTGTCTGTGTCCACCTGATTCCCAGAGTCTGTGTCTTGACTCTGTGCCTCTCACCCCCCCTTTCTTTCAGTCAGACCCTGAAATTCCCCAGCAGGCCTGGGGGATTGTCTACATATAGTAAGAAATTTCATTTGTCTAGAGATATGACCGAGATGGAGTTTTCTCTAGGATCTATGATTTATATAATTTTATTCAAAAATCAATTTAATTATATATGTGTATGTGTGTGTGTGTGTGTGTGTGTGTGCGCACGCACACGTGCATACCTTGCCTTGCATGTTTTTAAGTGAATCTGTGCATGCAATGCTCGTGGAGGCCAAAAGAGGATGTTTGATCCCCTGGAACTGGAAGACAGACAATTGTTAGCTACCATATAAGGGTTGGGAACCATACCCCAGTCTTCTGCTAGCAGTCAGCGCTCTATCCACTGAGCCATTTCTCCAGCCCCATCTACTGTGGTAAGTATTATTGGTCATGCTGCACTGCATTTGACCACTAAACTATCATTAGAATTTATTCTATCCCTTTCATAGCCCCTTCCATTTTAGATTTCTTTTCCATCCATTTTTCTGCCCTGAACTAGGACAGGTGAGACTCTGTTCTTATTTCTGATGGCTTGATGCTCCCTCCATGACAAGTTTATCCAGGGAATGTTGCTTCTTCCATTCCTATATAAGTTTTGTAAAACTTGGATTTTGTTGTTTTTCAAGATTGTCTCAGTGGTTAGAGTGACAGTAGTACTCTCTTCTTATTTTCTATATTTTAGCCGGAATTAGAAGTCTAGAATATTTTTATCAACTATTTTTCTTCCTGACTTATTCCCAATATATCACCCCCTTAAGCCTATGGAGAGACATTTCTTCAAATATAACAGGCCAACAGGTCCATAGTAACCCAATAGAAACCCTGAAATTGCTAGGAAAATAAAAACTGTATTGTATTTTTATGTTAACAATATAAAGATTAATAGAACTTAGTAAACAATGGTAGCTGTTAGCCTTGAACACATTACTAAATATCACTATAACTAATTTTCCTCATGTACAAAATGGAACTATAAAATTATATCATGGCTCTGTTGGATGATCCTGTGAGTTGAGATATGTACAGCTTTTAGAGGTATAGCCTGCATGCATCAAAATGCATTATGAATGAAAGATTAGCTATTATCACTAATGATATATTACTATTATTGATAGCATTTATAGCAATGTTTGCCTATTAGGGGTTTACTTCCCAACAAAATGCTTTGATACTTTAACTTAAAGCTTTCTCCAGGTATTAAGAACATTAACAGATAAAGATAACAAATACTGTAGTCAATATTTCAGTGTTATGAACAAAAATCTCAGAAAATTATGGTTTAGAAATCAGTGCCAGTGAGTTGTTAATGGTATTTAGTAATGTCAAGTTTTTGTTTTTTAATGAATGATTCATTTAGTGGGATTGTGTCCTTATTCCCCCTGACATAAAGCATGGCCCTGCAATGATCACTGAAGTGTGGCTGTCAATTCTGGACAAGTCTTTAAGAGCTGGTTTACATTGCGTCACACTTCTTTCCCCTTGTCTGTAGCTCAGTGATATTCCAACAGGAGGGGTGTGTAGGAGAAGGTAATGTGGAGGTGTCCACAAGGTCCATAATGGGTATATAGAATAAGCCAAGTTGAGGCATTCATTTTAAGGCCCAAGATACCTAGAGCCATTGATGAGTGAACCATCTGCAACTGAACAAAATATCTTCACAGTACACAACCTTGACTACTTCTCTGCCCTGGAAGAGCCAATTTCTGTTAGAAATTTTTTTTTCTGTTGCTGTGCTAAAACACCATGACCAAGGAACTTATAAAAGGGTTAAGAGCGCCGACCGCTCTTACAGAGGACCCGGGTTCGATCCCCAGCACCCACATGGCGGCCGAGAACCGTCTGAAATTCCAGTTCCAGGAGAACTCCAGTTCCAGGGGAATCCGACACCCTCTTCTGACCTCCGCGGCATTGCACGACACGGGTGCACAGACTTGCATGCAGACAGTACATTCATACACATACAAAAAATAAATAAAAATTAATTAAAAAATTAAAAAAAAAAAGGAACTTATAAAAGGAAGAGTTTATTTGAGCTTATGATTGACAGTTCTAGGGAATTAGAGTCCATTGTGGCGGGAGGCATGGCGGCTGGATCTGGAGCAGCAAGCCGAGGGTCACATCTCGCAAAGAGCACAGGAAGCAGAGAGAGGGCAACTAGAGACCATGAGGCTTGTTAAACTCACTAAGCCTGCCCCCAGTGACATACTTCCTCTAGCACAGCCACACCTTCTAAGACCTCCAAAAACAGTGCCACCAACTGGAGACAAATGTCCGAATACTTAAAGTCTATGGGGGATACTCTCATTCGAACCACCACAATAAGTGTACTGGGCAAGCACAGAATTCATGGAGACTAGAGTCTCCATGTAGGAGCATACCCTGGTATGAGTGCCTGAGAGTGAGTTCAAATTATATTTAAGACATAAAGCCAAGAGATTAGGTGTGTTCAAAGTGCAGGAATGAGACTGGAAGCAGGAGACACAAAGGGAGGCTGAAAATTTTGGAGCTGAGGAAAAACGTGGATGGGGCAAGAACCAAGGACAAAGTCCCATACAAGTGTCTGTCTTTAATGTTTCAGCCTTATTGGGCAAAGTGCTTTGGTGGTTGCTGGACTGCCAACTGAAAGTCCAAGGTCATTTTTAGGAAAGAGTGAGAGTTACTGTTACCCCAAATTTGAAGGACAGCTACACTACACAGAAATACACTGCACTCTGTACAAGGTGTGTACTAGTTCTTTTTCAAATACTTAGGATTTTATAGGCCAGATTTGCAAGGGAGATCACTCTGAGTAGATGGAGAGTCTACACATACACTCTGCCCAATGAAATCACTGCTGAAACTTCTAAACACCTAGTCATTTAAAACATACAGACTATTACAACACTGTCCATGTATGTTTTTAATTGGGTCAGTGATGTTAACAGAGCAGGACTGTAAGCAGAGCATTTAAAAATTCTTTTAATCCTTTTGGAACTCAGCTCATGAGCTTACCAGACACATATTGACATAACTAACTTGTTCAACATGTCTTTCTGTAAATCATAAGTGAGCAAAAAGTAAAGCTTTGCATTAAACAGACAAAAGTTTTGTAGTAGGCATAATATACTAATATAATATATACTAATGGGATCTATATCCCAAGTGAAGTGACATCACTTAATACTAAATTGCATCCTAGTGGGAACTCAAGATTATTTTACAGAAAATATAAATAATTTGACACTTTCTGGGAACATGTTTATAATGTGGGATATGAAGTAACTTGACTTGCACCACTGGCCATGTACAGTATCTGTTTGTTGAGAATGATAACCAAAGGTCTGTAAAGAATGAACTATAATAAAGACTGGAGAATGAATAATTCTTGCTATGGTTCACCAGAGATAAAATTTGTGAAAGGCAGTTTTTGTTATTGGTGGTCCCCTTAATAAACTAGAGAGCTACAAAATGGTCATATATATCTGTTTACATTTGTAGCCATGAGATTATATACTGTCATTATTTTTCAGTTTTGACAATTTACTTATACCAATTATATACATTGACTTCCACTAACAAATCTGTCTATATACAGTATATGGCTAATAAATATTTGTCAAAAGTGATCACATAGGTTTTGGGGTATAGCCCCAAAACCTATATGATCAGAGCTGTGTATGCTCAATGCTTGGGTTCAAGCCACATCACCACAAAAATAAATACACTTATTTAAAAATATCATACATTCTCACAAAGTTAAGAACTATTTTGGTGGAAAAATTCAGAGTGAACCAACCACAGTGAGATGTGATATATATATATCATAATATATATATAATATTAATTCATGTTTGTGTTTGTATAGGCCATTATAATATGCAACATATACCTATAAATACTTAGGCAATATCTCAAAGGGGATGCTATCATATAATAAGCTTAGAAGGAGATTTGAGTAAGAAATTGAAATTCATGGGGGCTGGAGAGATGGCCTAGCAGTTAAGAGCAACAACTGCTCTTACAGAGGATCCGGGTTCGATCCCCAGCACCTACATGGCAGCTGAGAACCGTCCATAACTCCAATTCCAGGAGAACTCCAGTTCCATGGGAATCCAACATCATCTTCTGACCTCCGCAGCATTGTACGACACGGGTGCACAAACCTACATGCAGACAGTACATTCATACACATAAATAAATAAATAAAATATTTTAAAAATTTAATTACAAAAAGAAATTGAAATTCAAAGAGAAATTTGTCCTAATGTATTTTTTTTTTGCTAAAGGTATTGTCTCTGTACATCAGAAGTAAAGCTTTAAAGTCAAATGTCTCAAGGAATTTAAATATATGTGAATGCACATGCTTAAACTGAAAAAGAATGCTGACAGAAATAAAGCACTTTGAGAGAGAATTCCTGGGACTTGGAAGCTTTTAGGGAAAGCTCTCCTAGTCCTTGAGCAAATATGTGGCTCTTTAAAGTCATAACCCACATACTTTATGGGTTTATGTCTATATGCCTCTGTTTATTTTTGGTAAAAAAAAATCCTTGCTTATATAAAAGGGGAAAAAAAAGTAGTTAAGTATGATTCAACATAACTGTGATCCTTTTTGCCTGGCCTAAGAATTTTTACTTCAGGAGTGATAACTGAAGTCAGAGGTAATTCAATTAGCAATTTGAACATGCAATGGTGTATTTATAGGTCACGTATAAGGCAGAAAGCAAACACTGCCATTAAATTATAGTGGTAATTACACCACTTTCACATGTTCTTAAAATTTTCATGAATTTCAAGCCAAGTTCTAATTTGAGGTATTTCTCAGTCTCTGGACAATGAATTAAAATAGAAATCCAGAAACCAAACAGCTCAACTCATTTTCCAAATTCACAAAATTATTATTAATGCCACCGTTCAATCTGTATTATTGCTTCCACCAAATAACTGACAAAAGCAACTTAAGGAAGGGTTTCTTGAAGGGTATAGTCAATCATGCTTGGGATTTTTTTTTTTTAGCAGCAGGACCTTGAAGCAACTGGTCATATTTCATCTTCAATCAGGAAGCCTAGACAGAGATGGAGGTGGAGATGGAGAGGAGGAGTGGGAAGAAGAGGGGACAGAGAGAGGGAGGGAGGAGAGAGAGAGAAGGGAGGAGAGAAAGAGAGTCTAATGTGTGCTCAGCCTTTTCAGTCTGGCATCCACAGGTTGATATTATGGAATGAATGGTATTTCTCACATTTAGCACAGATCTTCCTACCTCAATTATGTAAGTCTAGACAACCCCTTACAGATACACACAGAATTTTGTCTCTTCATTAATTCTGGATCTTGTCAAGTTCACAGTATTAACCCTGGACTACATTCTGAGATAAAGAACTTATTTTTATGTTTTTTTTCCCATTCATGCCAGATCATCACCAAACCCCAATGGATACTAATTCTGAAACAGCTCCTGAATCTGTGCATGTCTGCTCACACTCCTTGCCATTATCCTAGCTCAAGCTATGCACAACGCTTGGCCCAGCAGTGGTATTTATTCCTGTGTAATTTTGTCTTCTGCCAGTGCCTTCCACTCTGCCTAGAGCCATACCCTTAATACAGTGAAATCACATCAAGAAGGATGATGAGTCTCAGCTAAAATATCACGTCCCAGCTCATCCTGGTTTTACCTGATGATTGTATACTATGAAAGCCCATGTAACTCAGTTGGAACAAAAGTAGCATTGTGTTATATCTCTTATGCAATTGTCTGTTTCAGTAGACATAAGTTCTGTGAGGGTAGCTTTACCCCAGAATCCTTGGATTCTGTCCCATTGTGGACTTCTAAATTACAAAAGAATTTATCATAGTGTTTAACATTACAGCAGTTCATAAGCCAAGATATGTGCTGTGACTCTCACACACTAATAATATAGTATATTTTTCACTTTGTGCTAGAACATTTGTGGCTCTAAAAACAAATTCCTCAAATGAGAGTGTCTCAACAGGTTTTATTTTACTAGTAAGATTAGTGATATAAATTTCTCCTTGAATTAAAGGCTTCAACTTAAATTATTTCTCTCAGTTTCAACTAAAAAACAAGTATTGAGATTTTAAAGCATTTTCATTTTAGGCTTGCCTTATATTCATATGGCATGACATATTATGGGATATAAAATGTGATATGATAATCTGTGCAAGTATGGATTGGCTATAACTTACATTCCCTTAGTTGATGGCATGTTATATCTTTTCAATGTATTTTTCTTAATTCATATCTTATGTACAGATTTTTCCTCGTGATTGAAAATTCCAGTTTGGTTTAAGCTCAAATAATAAGTATAAAATGAAAAACCATGTGTGTATTTGTATGTGAGTATCTGTAAGTATATGTGGTGATAGATTAGTAACTAATCTTAGCAATGAGAAAAATGTAACATATGCAAGTTGGTGAAGCAGAAATTTATTAACAGCTCTATTTATTCACAGGTGATTATCAGGTTGCATGGAAACTCATTTCTAGTGTAAATGTTAAATATGAATGGTGTTTAATAGACTTTGTCTATTATGAAATCAATGAAAATAAATGCAAATTTCCTTGCAGAAATTAAAACAAACTTTCAGTTTAAATTATGGACACTGAGAAATTTGGCATAAATCCTGGCATAAGAAGTATAAACTTAGAGCCAGCATGGAAGCCTATGCCTTTAAGCCCACTACTTGGGATGACGAAGCAGGAGGATACTTGTAAGTTCAAGTCAGGCCTGTGTTAAATAGCCCTGTTCCAGTTAACCCTGGACTACAGAGTGATACCCTATCTTGAAAGTTTTAAAAAAGGACATATAGCGGGGTGTGGTGGCCCATGCCTTTAATCCTAGCACTTGGGAAGCAGAGGCAGGTGGATCCTTGTGAGTTCAAGGCCAGCCTGATCTATATAGCGAGTTCCAGGACAGCTGGGGCTACAGGGAGACCCTGTCTTGAAAAGAGCAAAAAAAAGGACATATAAACTTAGATTTATGAATACATGTACAGAAATTATTAATGAAATAGTACATTTAGGGTTTGCTTGAAAATAATTGCTGGGGATGGGGTGAGGTGGGAAATGGAGGAAGTAAGACAAACCCTGAGTTGATAGATGTTAAGACCCAATGATGACTACATGGTTCATTTGATATGTTCTAACTTCTGTATGTTTCAAAATGTATGATAATACAATCATTTTCACAAACAAATAAAGCCAGCATATCGAAGTAGAAACACCCAGACTGTGATGAAGCTTAAGCTGGAAGATCCACTATTAGACAGGTCTCTTCCAGGACACTGGGGGAAGAGCTCTTGGGATATATTCAAATGTTCATGTTTTTGCAAAATTTCCAAATTGCAAATAATTTAACCCAAATTTAGCTACGATTTCTATTGATTCCCATTCAACATCCCCTCCCTGATTATACTTCCCTTCATTGTAAGTGTTTGAGATTACTGTGAGCTTTTTGAAGGGATCTGGCTAAAAGAAAATTGAGCTCAGGATGGTAATTCTTTCAATTACCTTTACTCAAAGGCATGTGATGCAAATTTAAAATCCGCAGCAAGGAAGTGCATTTTGACACCCCTATAAGGTACTCATTTATTTAAGAATAGGTCCTTCCATGCATGTTATTGCTAATGTGAGACTGCTTTCCTTAAATCCTATTTGTTTGTTCTGAACTACCCTGAGTTGTGACCCAAGGCACAGGACTAGATACATGAGTATGTACCATGGTGCTTGCTAACAATGTATGCAGATGGTAAAGAAAAGACAATATTCGAAGCCACGTTACAGATAAATTTTCTAAGTATCAGAAGTGTAAAACTGTATGCCTTCCATTTGGTTCTTATTGACACCTATTTAAACTGAAAATCATGTCCAGTAGAAACATACCTGATAATGCTGCAAGCACAGTGATAAGCATATCATAGTTTGACATTTTCACGAAAATCAAGAGAATAGAATTTGTTAGCCTCCTGTCTTTATTGGACACAAATACACATCTATTATCAGAATTCTAAGTTGCAGTGTGACTGCGCAGGTATGTAAATATCTACACATTGTGTTTAATTCCATTAATGCAGTTTTGCCCTGATACAATGTGGGAATCCTAACAAAAAGACACAGAAAACTGCATTTGATGCAACAGAATGAACTGAAGCATATGCACACAACCACACAGGGGACTGAGCTAGCTCTGAGTGTTAGTGGCGTTCAGACATTAGTAAGTGGATGAAAATGTTTCAGTCTAGCAAATACTGCTATGAACTGAAGGATTTTTTGGAATTTGCTTTCCATAATGACTTAAAATGAGTAATATGCTCCTTGAGGACAAAATTTAAAATCAAATAAAATCACATGCGTTTCTAGGTTTGAAACCAAAGTTTCTTACTACTTCAAATTTCAGCCTTTTGTGGTTTCAAAGATCAAAAATAATGTTTTTTAAATAGAGCTTCTCCAGAGAACTGAAGCATAGCCAAATCCCGTACCATAGAAAAAATGTCACTTAGCAAAAGGCGACTTCATCCTGCTCCACTTCATTGTTTTCACTTCCAAATATGGACTATAGCTATCTAGAAAGGAGGGTAATAGCAAGCTATTATTCAGAATATCTTCTTTTTAAATTTTATTTGTTTATTATTTTTTATGTGTATGAGTGTACTGTCTGCATGTAGGTTGGTGCACCGGTATCATGCAATGCCGTGGAGGTCAAAAGAGGGTGTCGGATTCCCCTGGAACTGGAGTTAAAGATGGTTCTTAGCCGTCATGTGGGTGCTGGGAATCGAACGCGGGTCCTTTGCAAGAGCAGTCGGTGGTCTTAACTGCTGAGCCATCTCTCCAGCCCCTCAGCATGTCTTCTTTGTGTTGGTCTTTATAACATGAATTTCTTAAAATTCTGGTTTGTATAATTTCCATATTTATCTAAGCAGCTTTATATTTCTTCAAAATTTTGAGCTCCAAGTGAAAATATTATTCAATCTTCCTTTTCTTTCTCTACTTCCAGACATTTTTCATCATTTTTCCCTAAGAGTCCATTTACACAGAACATGATGGCAGTATATTTTGGTTTTGAAACAAAATTGAAATACACAAAATTGAAACAAAATTGAAATACACAAAATCAATATATATTATGTACAAATGAATACAATTACACAATCCATTTATAGCTTCCATAGCTACATACAGGGTGCCAGTTATTTGTTGGTTTGTAAATGGTTATGCCTTTCATTAAATTATCTCCACTTGTCATGCCTTTAACTAGAGTCTTTTCTCTTTCCCAAATTTTCAAGGATATTGTTATGCATAGAGTTTCACAAAATCAGACTTCCTAAAATACTTAGGAATTTTCTAATAAATGGATCTTTATGGCTACATTTAAACGTGTTTGGATTCACTACATTAAGGAATACATTCATGTTTGGAGCGTGAAGGGATGCCAAAATCTTGGTGACATAATGTAAGCATAGTTGGTAAGATGTGGAGAAAGTCCGTACTGCATTCAACTGTTGAGAGGGTCGGCTCCATTCATATTACGGCTCTACATTTGAGGTATCAAAATTTAACTGTATAATCTATAGCCAAGTTGAAAAGTAGAAAAGAGCGTATGGAGAATTGCAGTGGAGGAAGGGGGAGGCATTAAGAACTATGCCTAAAAGTGGAAGATCTAGGTTCTATGTAAATAAGTGTGCTAAAGTTCAGAGAGCTGGCCTGTCTGCATCATAGAGGAGGCCGGGAAATTTATAACATTGATCCTAGAAGGATAAGAAAATAGTATTTGGTGAGTTCATAGTACTGTCTCTATTAATATGTATTTGGACAAGCTATGGTACCACGAACGTCCCTGATGTTCCCCCAAATTCTCCAATGACAAACTGATTCTTTAATCTAATTTGAATCGAGGTTAAATAGAAATTTCCGTTTCTATTAGGTGAAACTTTAAAATGTTGGCAGTCATCTACACTGCCATGTGGGTGAAAGCTTTGAAATATGTCTTGTTAGACAGCAGATGGGAAAAATTCTCAACAGTATGAGATGTTAGTACGAGTTGGTCCAATGAGATTCTTGAATAAAGTAAAAAGACGAGCAATTACTTCTTATCTATTGTAATGTTCTGAGTTGCTGACCCCTCCCAAAGCACAGTTTTAAAATTGCTTTAACACATCTCTCCATAGTCTAAGTTCTCTAGGATACAGATTCTATGAATGATTTTTGCATGGAAATACAATATTAAGAAGTGCCCTGGGCAAGAGAAAGAAATAGGATTAGACTGAGGATAGAATTAAAATGGCCATAAGTCAGGAAGATTCACCATTGGCATAGTTCCAAGTTATCTTGGTGAGGGAGCCAGACCATTATTAGTTCTCTTCCATTTGACAATCATTGGGTGGGAGCGGTGCCCAGCAAGGAGATGCACTCCAAGAAAATAATCACTTTTATATTTCCACCACTGTTTATGTCTATTTCATGTTGTTATAACAGAATACTTGTAACTATGTTTATAAAGAACAAAAAATGTCCTATTGCTCACAGTTCTAGAGGTTGAAAAGTAGACAGGCATAGTGACAGCAAGTTCTTGGCTTCTGGTGAGTGCCTCCAGTGGGAGGTTGAGTCACAACATGACTCAATATCAGAATGGGAAGGGGTAAGTGAAAAGAACCCCAAATTCAAGGGATAATCCTGCTATATAATAAAATACTCTTGCAGTAATGGATCTGGTTCTCTGAGATCTGGTCTAGTATCATTAGCAGATATTGATCTGAATGGAAAGTGTCATCCTTATGATCTATTAACCAAATCCTACCTTTTCTCCACTTTAAGCTTCTTCTTTTATTTTCACTGAATTTTTGAAAATGTCCTACAACATATCTTGATCATAGAACCTCCTCCCCTATCTGCACTCCCCCATAGTCCCTTCACCAGATTTCATGCATTCCATCATATATGTTAAGACCTATCAAAACAGTTTTGTGACCCCCAAATGTGCCTTGGTGTAAGTTCATCCACTGGAGCCTGGGCACCCTATTTAGTGTCACTCTTTTTTTTTTTTTTTGGTCTTTTTGAGACAGGGTTTCCCTGTAGCTCCAGCTGTGCTGGAACTCACTCTGTAGACCAGGCTGGCCTTGAACTCACAAAGATCCCTCTGCTTCTGCCTCCAAAGTGCTAGGATTAAAGGCATGAGCCACCATGTATGGCTAGTGTCACTCTTTTAAAGAAAACTAACTCTTCAGCTCCTAGTAGTCATTAGCTGCCAATATTTTCTCAGTTAGTTTGAGGATTCTTACCTATTTTCCAACTTCTATGCTGGGTTTTCATCTGGTTTGAGCTTGCATGGCTCTTGTGTATGCGTCACCATTGTAAGTTCATATGAGCCAGTTTCCAGCCACCTGGGAAATTAAGTTTCTTTGTGTTCATTCACTACGCCTGGCTCTTACAGTTTTTCCACCACTTTTTCCACAATGGTCCCTGAGCCCTGGGTGGCAGATGTTTGATAGAAGTATCCTATCCAAGGACAAGCACTTTATAGTCTCTTTTAAAACATATTTTATTGGAGATCAGGGATTTCCCAGGACCACCTAAAGCACAGGTACTGGGGTGTGGGCTAAACAGGAATCCCCCCCACCAACTGGGATTGACAAAAGAGTGTCCAAGTGGATTATTTGGAGAAGCTTCAGAACGGAAAGTGAAGAGTGAGATAGACTTCCAATAGAAAGCCTAAAACTTAGACAAGTCAACACTCCATAAGCAAGGAGAAAAGAAGAAAAACAAATGAATCAAACAATGAAGGCATCTGAAGGAGGCAAGCAAAGCAAGGCTTTGACACAGTGAAAAGGCATTTGGGATTCATATTTGAATACAGGCAAAGAGAAACCCACGTGCCAGGGACACGAAGAAGAGACAACATGGGAAAGGTGCAGGATAATTCCACACCAAGCTCTACCCACCCTGTGGAAGATTCCTACAGTGGGATCCCCCTGAGGATGGCCCAGAACACATATATTAGAAGTACAATTGTGGACATACTCAAAGAAATCAAAAACTATAAAGAACAAGTCAGAGAATTTAAGAGAGAGAATGAAAAACTCAAGAAGAACCTAGAGAGAGAGAATGACAAACTCCAGAAGGAAGTGGAAACACTGAAAAGATCCCATGTTGGAAAAGACAAGGAAGCCAACCAGTGAAGCAAAGAGCTACAGGAAAAGATTGAGAAGCTCCAAAAGGAAGTGGAAATACTAAAGAAATCAGAAGACCAAATAAAAAAGGATATCAAACACTCGTCCAATCAAGAGCAAAGGAATGGAAAAAGCCTCAGAAGCAGAATGGTGGAAGCAGAACAAAGAATATCAGACCTGGAAGATAACACAGAACAACTGAAAACTTCAAGTAAAGAGTATGAAAAATTTAAAAATACGCAAAAGTGTTTCTTCCATTGTGTCTTCTTGGCCCCCTTGTCAAATATGAGGTGGCTGAAATTGTATGAGCTCAGGTTTGGATCTTCAGTTTTATTCCATTGGTCAACTGGTCTGTTTTTGTGCCAGTACCAGGCTGTCTTTATGACTATAGCCCTATAGTATAGTTTGATGTCTGGTATAGCGATCCCCCCTGTATTGCTCTTTTCACTCAGGGTTGCTTTGGCTATTCGGGGTCTTTTGTTTTTCCAAATGAAATTGAGGATTTTTTTTTCCAGGCCTTGTGAAGACTCTTTGGGATTCTGATGTTGGATCGCATTAAATCTGTTACACTAGTTTGGGTAGAGATGGATCATTTACTTATTATTTTTCCCAATCCCATGAGCATGGGAGGTTTTCCATCTTCTGATGTCTTCCTCAATTTTCCTTTCAGGGGTTAAAATTTTTGTTTTTTAGAGATCCTTGGTGTCTTTGGTTAGGTTTGTTCCTAGGTATTTTATTGTTTTTGAGGCTTTTGTGAGTGGGAAGGTCTCCTTGTAGTCCTTCTTCAATTGCTTGTTGTTGGTGTAAAGAAGGCTACTGATTTTTCTAGGTTTATTTTGTATTCCTGCCACTTACCAAAGCTTCTTGATCGTTTCTTAGGAGTTTTACTTGTGGAGTTCTTAGCATCCCTTAGGTAGACAATCATATCCATCAGGCAAAAAGGGTAAACTTGACTTCCTCTTTTCCAATTAGACTCCTTTAATTCCTTTTTCTTGCACTTATTGCCCTAGCTTAGGTTTCTACAACCTGTCACCCCCCACTGGATGGTGGGGCTGTAGGTGTTTGGGCACAACAGCCTGCAGATAGGTTTTGCATGAAGGATGCTTGTACTCATGTATTGTGCACTTATATCTAAAAAATTGAAAAAAAAAAAAAACTGAGAGAAAGATGCAGGACAGTTATGGCAGAATGCATGATCTGGGATGGGGTGGGGGTGGGGGGGAGGGAAAGGGAAATAAGCCTGAACTGAATTGGAAAAATGTATGAAATGCACAAAGCATCAATAAAAACTAATTTAAAAAAAATACCCAAAAGTGGAACAACAAGAAACTGTGAGACACTATGAAAAGATCAAACCTCTGCATCATAGGGATAGAGGAAGGAGATGAATCCCAAGAGAATGGTATTGATCAGATCTTCAACAGAATAATAGATGAAAATTTCCCCAAACTAAAAAAGACAAACTAATACAAATACAAGAAGCACATAGATCTCCAAACAGACAAGATCAGAAAAGAAACTCTCTACCCCATATCATAGTTAAAATGCTAGAAGCCCCAAACAAAGACAAAATTCTGAAAGCCACAAGAGAAAAACAACAAGTTACATAAAAGGGGAAACCTATCAGAATTACAACTGACTTCTCAGTGCAAACTATGATAGCAGGAAGAACATGGAGCAGAGCATTCCCAGTGTTAAAGGACAATAGATGCCAACCCAGGTTACTATACCCAGTAAAAATGTCAATTGTAGTTGAAGGAGAGAGAAAAATCTTCCATGACATAAACACGATGAAAGAATACATGCCAGGAAAACCAACCCTTCAGAGAATAGTGAAAGCAATTCAAAGGACAGAAGAAAGGAGCAACTATCCCCAGGCACCTAGAAAGAGAAATCAATAAAAGCATAACTGCAGAAGTAGAAACCTAAATCAAAACCGCAAATGGATAATAAGACAAAAGGAAGCAACACAAACCTATCAGTCATAACCTTAAATATTAATGGACTAAACTCCCCAATCAAAAGACATAAACTGTGAGATTGGATTAGGAAACAGAACCCATCGATATGCTGTCTACAAGAAATGCATCTTACCTTCAAGGATAGGCACCACCTTCAAGTGAAAGGATGGAAAAAAATATTCCAAGCAAATGGTACCAAAAAGAAAGCAGGTGTTGCTATTTTAATATCAGACAAAATAGACTTCAAATTAAAAGAAATCAGAAGAGACAAAGAAGGCCATTACATTTTAATAAAAGGAACAATTCACCAAGAAGATTTCCCAATTATGAATATATATGCCCCAAACTCTGGTTCACCAAACTTTATAAAGAAAATTCTCCAGGACCACAAGGCACAGATTAACCCCAGTACACTCATAATAGGGGACTTCAATACCCAACTGAGCCCTTTGGACAGGTAAACCAGACAAAGAATAAACAGAGAGACATCTGAACTAAATGATACAATAAACCAATTAGTCCTCACAGACATCTACAGAATATCCCACCCTAAAACTAGAGAATACACTTTCTACTCAGCAGCCCATGGAACATTCTCCAAAATTGACACATACTGGGACACGGAGGAAACCTCCACAAATACAAAATGATTAAAATAATTTAATGCATTCTATCAGACCACAAAACATTAAAACTCACTATCAACAACAGGATAAGCCCTACTATCTACAAGAACACATGGAGACTAAACAACACATTCTTGAATAATGAATGGGTCAAGGAAGAGATAAAGAAAAAAATAAAAGCATTCCTGGAACTGAATGACAATTATAATACAACACAATAAAACCTATGTGATATTTTAAAAGCAGTCCTAAGAGGTAAGTTTATAGCCCTGGGTGCCTACATTAGAAAAACAGAAAGAGCACAAGTAAACGATCTAACACTGCAGCTAAAAACACTAGAGAGACAACAACAGATGAACCCTAAACTCAATAGACAGGAAGAAATAACAAAAATCAGAGCAGAAATCAATGAAATAGAAACAAAGAAAACAATACAGAAAAAAATCAATGAATCAAAAGTTGGTTCTTTGAAAGAATAAACAAGATAGACAGACCTCTAGCTCAGTTAACCAAAAGAAAGAAGGAACAACCCTAAATCAATACAATCCATGATGAAAGGGGAAATATCACAACAGACAAGGAAAAGATCCAGACAATCATATGGGAATACTTCAAAAACCTATACTCTACTAAGTTTAAAAACCTAGAAGAAATGGATGAATATCTGAAATCCTGGGAATCAACAAAGCTCCACCAAGAAGAGATCAACAAATTAAACAGACCCATAATATATGAAGAAATTGAAGATGTAATAAGAAACCTCCCAACTAAAAAAAGCCCAAGCCCAGATGGTTTCACGGCAGAATTCTGTAAAACATTTCAAAAAGATTTACAACCATTATTACTCAAATTGTTTAGAATGATACAAACAGAGAATTCTCCCAAATTCCTTCTATGAAGCCAACATCACTCTATTACCAAAACCAGGCAAAGATACAACTAAAAAGGAGAACTACAGACCCATCTCATTAATGAACACAGATGCAAAAATTCTAAACTGGCAAATCACATACAGACCCACATCAAGAAGATCATCCATCGTGACCAAGTTGGATTCATACCAGAGATGCAGAGATTGTTCAACATACAAAAATCAATAAATATCATCAAGCATATAAATGGACTGAAAGACAAAAACCACATGATCATCTCAATTGATGCTGAAAAAGCCTTTGACAAAATCCAGCATCACTTCATGCTTAAAGTCCTAGAGGGAATTGGATTGGAAAGATCATTCTTCAATGTAATCAAAGCCATATACAGGAAACCCACAGCCAATATCATCCTAAATGGGGAAATGACAGAAACATTCCCTTTAAAGGTAGGAACTCGGCAAGGCTGCCCCCTGTCACCACTCCTCTTCAATATAGTGCTTGAAACACTTGCTAGAGCAATAAGGCAAGAAAAGGATATTAAAGGAGTACTAATTGGAAAAGAGGAAGTCAAACTATCCCTATTTGCTGATGATATGATTGTTTACTTAGGGATGACTAAAAAAACTCCACCAGAAAAAAACGTTCAAACTATTAAGAGGTCAGTAAGGTGGCAGGAGACAAAATTAATCTACAAAAATCATAGCCTTCTTTACACCCAATAAGCAACTGAGGAAGATTCAAGGAGACTCCCACCACAATAGCCTCAAAAACAATAAAATACCTAGGAAAAACCTAACCAAAGACACAAAGATTCTACAACAAAATTTAAAACCGCTGAAGAAGAAAATTGAAGAGAAGACATCAGAAGATGGAAAAACCTCCATGCCCACGGATTGGGAAAATTAATATGTAAAAATGTCCATTCTACCCAATTATATACAACAATTTAATGATATCCAAATTAAGAATCCCAAGAGTTTTTTCACAGGCTTGGAGAAAAAAGTCCTTAATTTCATTTGAAAAACAAAGACCCAATAGCCAAAAAAACCCTGAGGGAAAAAATGCAAGACAGATCTGTATTCCAGACTTCAAACAATACTACGGGCTATAGTCGTAAAAACAGCTTGGTACTGGCACAAAAACACTGTTGACCAATGGGAACAAAACCGAAGATCAAACTTGAGCACATAACAATTCAGCCACCTCATATTTGACAAGGGGCCAAGGAAAAACCCACAATGGAAGGAAGACAGATCTCAGCAAGTGGTATGGTAGCAAACACTGGATCGCAAACTTGTAGAAGA
Organism: Rhizomys pruinosus; assembly: GCA_009823505.1. NCBI lineage: Eukaryota > Metazoa > Chordata > Mammalia > Rodentia > Spalacidae > Rhizomys > Rhizomys pruinosus. The sequence continues at coordinate 1,165,001 of VZQC01012421.1, forward strand.
ATGAAATTAAACCTCTACACTTTTGCCCTGTACAAAAGTCAATTTCAGATTTGTTTATTGTGTTTTTTTAAAATAAAATAAACTCAGGAAAGTTCGTGAAACCCTAAACGCTGAAGGCGATGTGATAAAAAAAATTGGCAGCATACTACAAATATAGGGTAGGAAAATACTTCCTAATCAGACGCAGCTGTGCAAGAATTAAGGTCCAACAATTGACAAATGGGACCTCATTAAAACTCAATAAGCTTTCTGTCATCAAAAAAGTAAAATCCCAGAAGTTGAACATGGAACTACTGGACTTGGTTTTGCCCTGCGTTTTTTTCTGTTTGTTTTGGTCCAGTTGTTTCCCTCACTATGCTCTATTCCTCCCTTTGGAATAGGAATGTGTATTCAGTTCCACTGTATGTGGGATTATTGAAGTTTTTTTTTTTTTTTTTCTTTTGATTTTTACAGAAGCTTACAGTTAAGAGATTAACCTTTGTCCTCAAAAAAAAAAAAAAAAGAAACAATCAAGGAAGTGAAGAGAAAACTCTCAGAGTGGGAGGAAACCTTCACCACAGATACATCTGACAAAGCATTGATTTCCAGAATATATACACTACTCAAAAAACAAAGAAGAAAGATAACAAATGACCCACTCAACAGATGGAGCAAAGAGCTGAACAGAGACTTCACAAGTGAGGAATTAGAGATGGCTGAGAAACATCTTAAGAAGTGTTCAACGTCACTAATAATTAAGGAAATGCAAATTACAACCACTTTAAGATACCATCTTACTCCAATAAGATTGGCTAAGATCAATAAAACAAATGATACCAAGTGCTGGAGAGGTCGTGGGGAAAGGGGAACACTCATCCACTGCTGGTGGGAGTGTAAACTCGTACAGCCACTATGGAAAGCAGTGTGGAAAACCCTTGGAAGACTTGTCACCTGACCCAGCCATACCTCTCCTGGGTATGTACCCACAAGACTCATCTTACATCAGAGATACGTGCACAGCCATGTTTATTGCAGCTCTCTTCACAATAGCAAGGAGCTGGAACCAACCCAAGTGCCCCTCGACTGACGAATGGATAGAGAAAATGTGGTACATCTACACAATGGAATTCTATGCAGCAGTAAAGAAAAATGACATCATGAACTTTGCAGGTAAATGGTTGGAGCTAGAAGATATCATGCTGAGTGAAGTAATGCAGTCCCAGAAAAACAAAGGATGAATGGTATCCCTCATCTGTGGATGCTAGCACCAATTACCTCATTGTATGGTAAACTGAGCAATGTCACTGTGATCTGAAAATAACTGTGCTCTTATATTGTAGAATCCTTTAAAAAATAAACGAATAAAGGAAAAAACTAAAAAAAGAAAAACTATTTTATTTATTATTTTTTATTTTATTCATATGAGTGTATGGCCTGCATGTATGGAAGCCCATCCCTGTCATGCAATGCCCATGGAAGTCAGAAGAGGGTTTTAGATCCCCTGGAACTGGAGATACATGTAAGCTGCCATGTGGGTGCTGGGAATTGAACCCAGTTCATTTGCAAGAGCAGCCAGTGCTCTTAACCACTGAGCTATCTGTCCAGCCCCACTTTAGTCTCTTATTCTTTGCACTTTAGCCAGTTGTGGCTTTCTCAGCTAATCACCATCTGTTGCATGAGGAAACATCTGTGGTAAGAGTTGAGGGATGCATTAATCTTTCTGCTACTGGTTTTGCTATGTTTCTTGAACCTTAGGAAAAAGTGTGGAAAATGGAGGTACTTTAACTTAAGATGCGGGAGAAGATTAGATGGGGGGAAGAGTGGGATAAATAATGCTTAAGTGGTGTGAAAAACCAGAGGGAAATTTATATATATATACTATAGCTATACATATATATCTTATATATATTATATATATGTCAAATGGCACAGTGTCAGGCCTTTGATTTGTTGGTCAGGGTAGTCCAAGAGACTCCCAAACAAGCCCTACGTTTTTATTGAGCTCTTATACATTTCAAAAATAGTTCTTAATCAAATTTATAGCCCCGCCTCCAGACCTCATGAATTCCACCATACATATTAAGTCCTATCCCATCAAGCATTTGTACCAAGATCTTCTTCAGTGCAAATTCTTCTACTGGAATCTAGTCAGCCCATCTAGAAATTGTAAGTAAGGCATAATCTCCCTCACCCAGTAGTAATCAGTCTTCAATAGTTCTCAGTCTAAGGTCAGTCTGCCACCCATTTCTTTTGCTCTACTTTGGGCTCTTGTGTGATTGAGCTGGCGTGGGTCCTGTGTTCAATGCCACTATTGCCACAAGTTCACATGGCCAAGCTTCTAATGGCTTGAAAGCCTCTGTTTCTCTATATTAATGAACCAACCCTGGCCCTTACAATCTTTCTGTCCCTTCTTCTGCAATGGTTCCTGAGCCATGGGTTGATCAAGTTTAATATAGGAGTTCTATACAGGGACCCATGCTCTGCAGTCTCCTATTCTTTAAAACTTCTCCAGTTGTGGCCTTCTGTGTTCATCACACTCTGTTGTATTAAGAAGCCTCACTGTTAAGAGTTGGGGGATGTATTAGTTTTCTCTCTACCCCTTGTTCTGGTAAATTCCGTGAGCCTTAGGTATGGATGGAGGTTCAACTGTAGATGCATCACCTAGGACTGGGCATCTCTCAGATGTATATTCTCTGTGTCTGACCAGTTGTAGGATTCTGAAGTAGCCTCCATCTGTCACAAAAAGAAACTTGTTTGATGAGTGGTATATGGTTTACTTGCCTGTAAATATAAGGATCCATATTTGGCATATGGTAAGAAATTTCATTTGTCTAGAAATATGACACAGATAGGGCTTTCTCTAGGATCTATGTCCTCTCCAGCTATGTGTGTTTGGCTGAGTTTACAGTGCCACCCATGAGTTTACTCCCTTCAAAAGTGTTTAAAGGCCAATTAGATAGATGTTGATTACCATCTAGATAACAGTGTCACTACCACACAAAAGAGGTCATTTGCCATGGCGGTCCTCATGGCTATTAGACTTTAGGGCTGGTTGGACCATTGATTTTCTTTCTTGGCAGTTTGCATATTATCTATCATCTAGCAATGTGAGAGCTAAACTTCAGGTAGAATGTTTCCAGGTCAGTTCTTGCTCCATTGCTAAAAGTCCTATATCTGAAGTATGTCCTGTCTTCAGCAGTAGAGTCTTATCTTCTAGATCTGGGAGATAACCAAGAGCTTTGGCAATACTTTGTGTTATTTTGGGAGTCTCTTGAACCACTTTCACCAGCCACTCAAGGGGAGGTTTTTTCTTTCTGGCATTGAGTTCCTTGCCATATAGTCCCCAGGTATACACATATGCGCTAATGTTTAGACACTGCATGTGCATTGCTCAGGGGGTTTTGCTGGCATCCCATTTCCCTCTGGGTTCCCAAGCCCCCTAAGATCCATTCATTTTTACTCTTTTTCCTCCCATCTGACCTCTCTCCTCCCACCCCAGTCCCAGCACCCCATTATCCCCACCCTCCTCCCAGTAACACCTGCCTCCCACCATCTCCCCTCCTCTGAGATCCATCCCATCACTGTGACCCCCTGCATGTCCTTCCTACCTCCGCTCCCAGCTGAATACTCCCTACTATCCCCTCTTTCGAGTTCTTTTTTTTCTTTATATTTCCTTTCTAATTTCCTGGCTGCTGGTGTTACATCAGGATATACACTCACGTATGAGTGATTGGTGCTACAGTCCACAAAGGAGGCATTGATACTTCTTGTCATATAGCCACTCTCTAATTCAATCCATTTGCCTACAAATTTCATAATTTCATCTTTTCTTACTGCCTACGTTTTAAAGGGTTAAAGGTCCCATTATCTCTCAGTACCATTACATTGAGAACTTTCCAGGACATAAACCTTTGTTGATTAAACCATGTTCAAATCATACTTCTCTCCTCCTCAGAATGCCATAAGAAAAGAAATGCAGAAGAGGATCCCATGGGTGGGTTTTCGAATGCCATTATTCTATTTGGCAAAATTCTGCTACAAAGATCAGCTTTATTCATGCTCATCCTCTTCCTGCCAGTCTAGATCAGTCTCCATCCTCTTCACAGCTTATGAAAAATTCTTATCCTTGGAGTTAGAGAAATGGCTCAGCAGTTGAGAGCACTGACTGCTCTTGCAGAGGACTCAGGTTCAATTTACAGCACCCATATGGTGGCTAACAGCCATCTGTACCTCCAGTTCCAGGGGATCTGACAGCCTCTTCTGACCTCTGTAGGCATTGAAAGACATGGTTCACTTACACACATGCAAGGAATACACTTATACATACAAAATAATTTAAAACATCGCATCCTTTCAGGTATATTTCAGTTTTTACAATTGTGAAATATTATCTGCTTTACGTTACTTCTAATGCAGTATACCCTCATTAGAAATCTTTATTAAAGTTATTGTCTCAATTATGCTTTCATTTAATCATTAGGTAACTTTTTGCACTATTATCTTTTCCGATGTGTACACCAAAATGTAAGTGTTTGAGAGTGGAAGCTGTGTTCTATTTCTTGTGTGTCATTCCATTAGGGATGGTGCTAGTGTTATTATTTCATGACTTTGTCAAAGATTTATTAAGTAACAATTATGTTCATTTCACTATTGGGGGACTCAAACAATAATTTTTATATTTAAGTATATCCTTGTGATAGAGTGGAAGAAAGCTTCAGTTCCCAAGCAAGTAGTTCTGACAAAAGTTAAAGGTCCTTTGGACCGATTTGAACTGCCTGGTGGACAGCGTTGAGTTTGAAGGAGAAAGATGAGGAGGTTGGCCCTAAAAGGCGTCCAAAAGATCTGTTGCCATTAATATAGATTGCGCAAGGCCTCAGAGGTTTCCAAAGGCTATTTAAGGTAGGAAGTGGTCAAGCAGGGACAGACAGAGCCTAGGACTTTTTGGAGGTAAGCACCAACTTATAAAACGATGACTCAAGCCCAGTAGTTCTCAACCTGGGAACTACTGATATTTTGCACATTAAAATTCCTAGGTTACAGAGCTGTCCTGTATTATATGATGTTTAGCAGAACCTTTAAGCTCTATTTGCTAGATAATTCCCAAGATGTGATAACCAAAACTATCTCTCCTATTACTAAATGTCCCATGGAAGTAAAACTCACCCCCACCCCCAGCTGAGAAACTTTGGCTATGTCCTTTAGCAATATGCAACACCACGAAGGCAGCAGCTTCTCTGAACAATGGACATTCCATGAGGACTGTGTATACTAGTGGAAGTCCAGATGCTGAAGTTCGCCCTGGGGTCAATTCACTTATGGTGGGTGTTTTACTATCTATGCTAGATGGTCTGCCTACCTCACAAAAATATCTCTTCAGTTAAGATTTGGTGTATGGACCTAATTTTCCCAAAGTTAATAGCTCGGTCTTTTCAAGTGCTTCTTATGGAGTACATGGTCATAGACTAAAAAGATCATAGTTAATAATCATTTGTTTGTTATTTTTTTTGGAAATTTGACCAGCAGGGAAGTATGGGGATTTCTAGAAATCACCAAGGTACAGTGAAAGTTGCCAATAAAAATGTAAAATAATACAGATGTTGTTATGAAGCAGAAACATGTTATGTTTTAAACAAATCAGTATCCTTAACTATTAGCAAGAGAACATGAGGTATTTTTTTAAAGAACAATGGTATTATAATTTTATTATCTTTTTCCTACACATCTGGAATTTTGAAAACTTCTTGAATAAAAAGCCATTAGATTATTTAGGTCACCCTTGAGTTCAATAGTAATTTGGACAGTATATGGAAAATTTCTGCCTCAAATATCTTCTCATTTATGGAATATTCTTAATTATTTGAAATAGTTTATCTAGGAGTTATTGCCTGATATATCTAAGCAAAATAGAGAGAGAGAGAGAGAGAGAGAGAGAGAGAGAGAGAGAGAGAGAGAATGAGCATTGCTTTAGAATTACATTTTAGGTTTATCACGTAACAACCAAATTTTTAAAAATATAGACAAGTACCAAAAAAGTGCTTCTAATTTACAATATTTTGTTGTGTTTTTCTAGGCCACTTTCTTTGCTATGCAAATGTTTATATTGCTATGACACTGATACCATACAATGAGTAAAAGAGGGAAGAAATCACAGGTATTTGCTTTTGTGTTATCTGTTTTTTTTTTTTATTAAACCCTACCCTTTGTAAATATCACACTTCCTATATAAGTTAGATTCTTTCTATGATACAAATTAATTTTAGTCTTTCAGTAACCTGGGGGGATATTTTTTCCATATAGTGGAAATCAATCCATGTATTATTTTTTTAATTTTTGACCTTTTTAAAAAATTTTTTTTCTTTTCTTTATTTTTATTGCATGTGTATGAGTGTTATGTCTGCATGTGTTAAAGTGTGCCCATGTCATGCAGTGCCTGAGGAGGACAAAAGAAAGTGTTGGATCCCCTGGAAATGGAGTTACAGACAGTTGTTAGCTGCCATGTAGGTGCTAGGATTTGAACCCGGGTCTTCTGTAAGAACAAACAGTGCTCTTAACTACTGAGCCATCTCTCCAGCCCAATCCATGTATTCTTAATCTGTGCCATCTGAAACATAATTGTAAATAATCCATTTATGAAGTAATAGTGTCCTCTGTACTCCTGGCCCACTCAACCTGTATTTTTCTCAGGAGGTATTTGTTACAGCACAAGGTCTTTCTGACAAGAAACACACAGGGTCTGTCTTGAAGGCTTGGATAAAGAGCACAGTCATGAATTTCTTCCCGGGGGGGGGTAAGAATTTAGAGCCCCTATCATTTGTTAAGGTGTGATGGTGCACAAGAAAGTAATGGTCCAGGAAATCCTAACCTTGACTGGGAAACCTGGGCAGTTTGAGTGAGATGAGCTGCATTGGGATTTCCTGGTTACATTAGATAAGGGAATCATGATGCAAAGTTTGACATGGCAGTAAGTTGTAAACTGCATATGTGTACGGAATTTATAAATTTGGAGCATGCTTGAGAAGTTGATCAAAGTATGAAGCAGAAAAGTAAAAGCGAGACATGTAGGACTAACTATAAAAGTGCGAATATTATGGAAAGAGGTCCAAAACTGAGTTGTCCTCACTTAGAAACGTGCGGAAGGGAAAAAATGAATAAAACAGATAAACAGAACAACAGGAAGTAAGGAAAACAGCAATTACCTGTTCTGGAAGACTTACATGAGGATAATTAGACTATCAGAAGCTAACCTTACTGGATTGAAACAAAGTTCTTCCAAGTTTCTCTGTTGACCATTGACTAAATATCAGTTATTTGAGTAGATATAAAATGAAAAGCTGTGAGCTGAAAAAAGAACTTGAAGCTCAGAATCCTCAAGAGAACTTAATTCTTCCAAGTTCACCCATTATTGGGTTCTGTGTTTCCGTCAATCTCAATTTCTGGCTGTGTTGTATTTCCCTCAAGCCCCTCCCTAAATGATCCCTTTAATATAGCAAGTTCATTACTCCTGATGCACTTCTGAAACTTAGATCCCTAGCTCTCCAAGCTACATAGTTCGTTTTAGTGGAGCCAATTGTTCAAGTTTGGAATTCATACCGTTGTCACCTAGTCATCGCCCACTGATCTCTTGATGGTGTACGATAAGGAAAGAGACGCAAGTCAAACCCATCTTGTGGAATCATTTAACATCCACAGCAAAACTAATTTCACTTTTGCTCAGCTAACACTTTCTCAAATATTAAAATCACCTAATTCAGTTTATCAGATGCCTCGAATTCTACAATAAAACTCACACATTTGTGAAAACCACGTAAGGGGTGGGGTGTACCTGCCTCGTTCCTTTCTAAGATAAAGCATAGTTTTAACAAACCAACTTCTTTCCTTCAGTGAGTTTTATTTATGTGTCAGCTTCTCTATTGGGATTAAGGCCATGAACTTTCACTTAGCTGTGAAAAGCTAAGTAACTTGGAAGTTGCAGAGCTGAATTCGTGCCCTGATTGTGCTCATTCCATGGGTGATAGTATTTTCCACCATATCATAGGACCTTGACAGATTATCTTTCTCTTCATATGTTGCTTGATCAGAATGAATAATTGACAGTCTTTCTTCTGCCTTCTTGGTACATAAATACAACAAAGCAGTGAAATCCAAGAAAATGTACACTACCCAATTGATTATATATGAGCCAAATGTCTAGGAATGAAAAATTTCTCCGATACCTCTTCATACTGCATGTACAGCAAAAAAATGAGTCTTGCTTTCCTAATGCACCCCGTGATGAGATGAAGAGGAACATCATGGACTTTATTTGTGTAACACATTGCTAATGTTTATCAATATTTTATGTAAAGTCACTCCATGGAGTTAAACTTCTAAAACCAGATTGTGAGATCTGACAGATTCAATCTATTTAAGGTATAAGTTGAAAATGTCTAATGCAAAGGCATCATAAATTATTTCTGTGCAAGTTAAATGATTTTTCGTTTTCGGTTTGGGCTTGTTCTCATCTTCAGAGAAAGAAAAGGACATATTAGGTCAGATATGTTTTAAGCACAATTCTAGGGAATGTCAACTTGTTTCCAGATACTTGGGGTATGGAATTGCTCCCATAACACCCCTGTGGAGCAATTTGTATTATTTCTGGATCTGAGTGCTCTAACATGTGAAACTGAGGACATCAAGCTTAGAAAAGATACAAGTTTGGTTCTAGACAGTGGCTGTATTTGGAGAAATATGGTCTGATTGCTTAGTCAGAGTGTCTGATGGACAATGGAAAGACATCTTGATGGTGGTAGATGATGAATCCTTCACAGAAGAACTCTTCCCTGAGAGTAGTTATAGGACTATGGAGAACAGCATCCATCACTGAAGCACAAAGTTGGAAAGAGTGACCAATGGCTAGGCCAGTACTGGTCATATGGATCATAGGAAAGCTCTAGTCAGAGCTGATGGAGAACATGCACTGTAAAGACAATTGTCACGCTGAGAATTCTGGGAATATTTGGGTAACTTGGTCCTTTGGTTGTAGGACTTGGTATGTTATGGTCACTCTTGTTGAGTAAGCTGTTTGAATTGAATCTAGAAGGATAGCCCCCAGCCCAAAGTTTGAGAAAGAGGGATATTTCAACTTGTAGGCTACTTGTCTTTGATCCAACAACTCCATGATTCAAAAGATTTCATTTTATGTTTATGATTCAGTCTCTGAAAAGTCAGCAGAGCACAGACTTGGGGAACCAGTCTGCAGAGGTTCAACTCTGAGCCGTTGGATAAATTACTTGAACTCAATGTCATCTTAGCTTCCTTGTTTATTGGTTTGAATTACAGTACATATATCATTATTTGGTTTTGAGCAAGAAATTAGTTAATATTTGTGTTGTATAGGGTAGGAGTTGCCAATTATTAAATTGTTCAAAGTAAAACAAAACTTCATCTAGATTACTGAATTGTTTGTATCAGTCTCACACAGGGGCATTGTGAAAAATGCAAATTCTAAGCCTGCAATTACAACAATGGAGAGGCTGAAGCAAGAATACATTTCAGGCTAGCCTGGGTTATGTAGTGAATTTCAGTTCAGCTTCAGTTATGGAATGAGTATCAGGCCAGGCTGGTTTATATAGTGAGTTTCAGGTAAGCATGGGTTATGCTGTGAGTTGCAGCCCAGTGTGAGCTATGGTATAAGACCTTTTCTCAACCTTATCCCCAAATACAAATTGTAGGTTATTGGCCCCAGACCTTTCAAGATCTTAAAGGCTGTCTTGGAATTGCTATTACTGGTAAATCTCCAAAGAAATTCCTTTAATCAAACTCGGATTTCAGAATCAAGTATGCCATGTTTCTGGTTCAGAATAGATGTGAGATTATTCTTAAATTTGTTTAAGAAAATAAAGAACGCCAACTACTTGTACAAAGCTTACTTGTTGAAGTGTTTTGAACAGGAAAGAATGTAAGTCACCCTTTTAGGGAAGCCATCTTTCATTGAAGATATGCTCCCAATCTCTCTTTTCCAACTCCAGATGCAAATGTATCACTATGGATTTCAGAAAATACTCAGGGCTGGAGAGATGGCCTAGCGGTTAGGAGCGCTGACGCTCTTGCAGAGGACCCGGGTTCGATCCCCAGCACCCACATGGCAGCCGAGAGCCATCTGAAACTCCAATTCTAGGAGAACTCCAGTTCCGGGGGAATCCTACACCCTCTTCTGACCTCCGAGGCATTTAAAAAAATAAAAAAAAAGAAAAAGAAAATACTCTTACACTATTTTTGATATGCAATTCACTTACACTAACTTGGAATTTGATTTGGATTATTAAGTGTCTATTATATAATAGGTAAAAGAAATGAAGTTGTTCTATTTATCAAAATTCTTTAAGCAGATTTCCCAATTCCTAAAGAAAAAATTATGGCATGCAATTGCTAAATTTTCATGTGTATGCATTTTTAAAGTATAATAATGATAGAAAAGGAAGTACCTCCACAATTACATAGCCTAATGTAGCCACAGACACAAATAGTGATGCATTTTAATAGTAATGTGGTTTTTGTTTTGTTTACTGTCCTGTCACTATATATGTTTATAGATTGCCTTTATTTTTTACCATGGGAGATGTTACTGATATATCTTGAATAGATAATATGTTACTGGAAACGTGTTTACTTCAAGCCATTCTCATTTTGGTGGTCTTGGGTGGATGGTTCTGGTTGCATTTGCTGTTGATTGGCTGGAGATAGGGGCCTAATCCATGACTTTGAAGCAAATCAGAATTTGTTGACATAGAAACGAATTCTTTAGCCCTTGTCCTTCAACCATGAAACCATATAAACAAGGTAGCCTAACTGCGAAGTTAACTGTACCTTTTATTGGCCTGTGGTTTGCATTTTACATGCAAATAGAATAAACTTCTTCCTTTTCTTTTTATTATTAGTAGTTATCATCAACTGTCAAATTGACACAACAAAGGTAAATGAGAAATTTTCAATTGGGAGATTGTCTTGATCAAATTGGCTGTGGGGCATGTCTGTGGGACATTTTCTTTATTGCTACTTGATGTAGGAGGGCCCAGAGCACTGTGGGTAGTACCATCCCCAGGCAAGTGGTCCTGAGCTGTATAACAATGCTAGTTGAGCAGAGGCTAGGGGCAAAAAGCAATAAGCAGCATTCCTCCATGGTTTCTCCTGCTTGAGCTCCAGACTTGACTGCTCTCAGTAATGGACTATGACCTGAATGTGCAGGATGAAATAAACTTTTTCCTTCTCAATTTGCTTTTGGTCATAGATTTCAACACAGCAACAGAAAAGCACAGTAGAATGTTGTCGTTGTTGTTATTATTATTATGATGATGATCATTATTGTTATTGTGTGTGTATATGTGTCTGTGATGGGGAGGAAACTCATGGCTCAGTGCATGTGTGGAAATCAGAGGATAGTTTTTTTGAGTTGGTTGGTTCTCCATCTACAATGGGAAACAAGGACAGTACTTAGTTCATCTGTTTTGCACATTAAGCACTTTTATCTGCTATTCAAACTTGTTGCCTATGTCTTCTTCTTTTGAGTGTAAAAAAAACCAATTTTAAATCTTGTCACAAAATTATATCCAGTCCCTCAAGTTCTGCCAGTACCACACCATACTCCCATCAAGTGAAAGAATCTATTTCTCCTCCCTTGAACCTCAGTAGTATTTGGGGACTGGGGGCTCAACAAATACAATACAAAAGAGACTCTGTAGGACTGAGCTAGACCATAGATAATTCCATATTCCAGTAATTCAGGCCTCAATCTTTTGGCAGCCCTGGGTTTCTGATCAAAATGAGAGTTTCCATTGCTAAGTGTCCGAAATGTTACCATATAATTATATAATCATATTGAAATAACTACAGTTATAAGGCTTCTATATCCGGGTGGAGGTATACAAGTTTTGTTTAAGAGTCCTGCTTAGTTTGGTTTTCTGTTACTTGTGATAAGAAATGACCAAACCCAACAAATGAGAAGAGAGGTTTTACTTCATCTTAACAGTTTACAGTCCATCATCACTTGAAGACAAAGCAAGATCTCCAGGCAGGAACTAAAGCAGAGACAATGGAAGAATGCTGCTTACTAGCTTGCTTCCAGGCTCACAATCAGCTACATTTTTTATGCACCTCAAGCCCACCTCCCTAAGGATGGTACAGCCTACCATGAGATAGACCCTCCTACATCAAGTAACAAGGAAGAAAATGCTCCGCAGACATCCCTACAGTCCGATCTGTGTGAAGAAATCCCCTGTTGGAGGTTCCCTTTCCCCAGATGTGTAATGTTGACAACCAAGATTAGCTATCACATAGCTATTGCTTTCAAAAGCCATGGAAAAAAGACAAAGCACAGGCGGTTCAAGCAGAGAAGTGAAAATATAATCCCCAAGAAGCAGGGTTCTGAAACTGAGCAGAACAGAGCTGGGACTTTTGAGAGCAGTAGAAATGGTGCTTAGCTTCCAGCCTCTCACTGGGTTGACAATATGGAGGTCTATGGCTCAAATACTAAGTTCAGTGAACATAGAAACTATGGTCAAGTCATATCCTGAGGAAAAATAGGCATGCGCGCGTGTGCCTGCGTGCGTGCATGAGTGTGTGTGTGTACTGGAGGGATGACAATTGAAATTCCAGGTGCCTGATCAAGGAAGTGACTTGACTACAAGTGCCAGAGAAAAGAAAAACTGAGTTGCTATCACACACTGAAACATAGCACTGGAATCCTTATCATGCACAGAAACTCTCGTATAATTATAGAAGTCAGTGACCCTTAGAAACTTTATTATGATAAGCTTATATGGATATATTGAAAGGTTTTAGTCATTTCTTCTAATATTACTTTTCAGACCTAATTAACCTACTCATCCTTCTCTTACTAGCTTGATATGTTACTTTATATTATGTATTTGTTGGGCTATGTTTTTGTTCCATTAATCTGTTTGCAATTATCAATACGATATAATCTTAGTGATTATACATTTAAAATATAGTTTAGTAGACTATAGGAAAGAAACTCCTATGATTATTTGCTACAGAAGTTTCTTGGCTTTTTTTCAAATGTATTCTTACAGGTAAGGTTTGATTGAAATCATTTGCCGAAGTCCCGGCTTATATTGACCTTCCCTTCTATACAAATAATTCAGAATGGTAAAAAGAACACACAATTGGTTACTCTCATTCCCTCCAAGTATTCTGCTAGCCAAGACAGATGAGTGATTTAGAAAAGTATAAAAGTAGTGGCTGGAGAGATGGTTCAGCAGTTAAGAGCACTGGCTACTCTTGCAGAGGACCCAGGTTCAATTCCCAGCACCCACAAGGCTGACTAACAATTGTCCATAACTCCAGTTCCAGGGGATCTGATGCCCTCTTCTGACCTCCACAGCTATTACATGACAGGCTTGCACCTACATACATGCAAGCAACACACTCATACACATAAAATAAAAATAAATAAAATATTTTAAAGAAATAAATATAGTGACTCACACCTATAATCTCAGAAGGTTGAGGTAGGAGAATTACTAAGATTTTGAGACCATTCTGGGCTATATAGTGAATTCTAGGTCATTCTGGGCTGCATAGTGAGGACTAGCCTTTAAAAAGAGGCATAAATATACAAAGACCAAATATGAGATAAGAGGTAACAACGCCAAAATTTTATCATGAAACTGGAAAGGGTAGCATAAGAGAGGAAGAAGAGATGTTAAAGAAGAGATGTTAGCAGGGTAGAAAAAGGACATGTGACAAGAAAACAGAAAGAGGGCTATTGGAAGGGTCCAAGGGGACAAGCAGGAGGGGAACAGAGGTTGAGAGAGGAAGAAAAATAAAAGCAAATATTGTGAAATATCATAATGAAAATCATAACTTCACATACTAACTTTAATAATAATAAAAAAGTTGAGGTGTTAGTAGGCAAACAGGTGGAAGTTAAATGACTTAATAAGCACAAGAGGGCTGGAGAGATGTCCTAGCGGTTAAGAGCTCCGACTGCTCTTGCAGAGGACCCGGGTTCGATTCCCAGCACCCACGTGGTGGCTGAGAACCGTCTTTAACTACAGTTCCAGGGAAATCCAACACCCTCTTCTCACCTCCGTGGCATTGCATGACAGGGCAGTGCACAAACCTGCATGCAGACAGTACATTCATACACATAAAAGAGAAATAAAATTTAAAAAATAAGCACAAGAATACTAAATCTTAACAGAAAAGTCGGGAAAAGAGAGAAATAACCTATGTGCATTGCAGAATATTCCACAGGAGAAGGATTTGGCAGGAGGAAAAAACGAACGAAATTTGCATAAATCCCTTATTACAAATTGAGGCATACAATCTTCTACCATTCTAACAAGAGACTTGAAGATTATGCCATAAAGATAGTAAGAACATCATTCCTGAGTAAAGCATGTGAACAAAAGTTCCCAGGGGGGAAAAGTTTATCTTCAATCTAAACCTTCTGCAAGGCAGAAAAACTGACTAACACATCAATGATTATAGAGAGTTTGGAAGTCCAGAGTCTAATTACAATTTATCTTGACTATCTTTAGTCCCCTAAACAGCCATTCTTTGCACACCTCTGTGTCTCACTAACATCCTGTGAGTAACCGATAAAACTTTGTGGAATGTATAAACATATCAAAGGCCTAGCTTCCACCAAGGAAAAGGGTTCATAGGATAGCATCTGAAGCCTAGAGGTGAGATTTTTCTTTTTGCTGTAATCACTTACTTAATGTTTCCACCTGGGTATTTGAAAAGTGTCTTGATCTATCGGTTGTCTTTGTTCTGTTACTATAAAGTCTTCATGAAACTGCTTCCACGTTGGAACACATAATTTGGGGTAAACTGAACCCGTGTTTCTGGGCCATTGTCACACATATTTGGCTGCAGAATAAACTATCTCTTAACCCCTTTGAGGTGAGCTGTGCTTTTGCATTGACAGGCAATACTGGGCTCAGTTTAACTGAGCCCTGTTTGGAAGTACCAAACAGAATACATGGGAAATATTGTGAACCTTCTGCATAGTACTTTAGATCTCTAGCTACGTTTTCTCACAAGACTCAAGGATGTTCCCAGTTAGAGATGTACCTTCAGGAGGTCAAATGCATTTTCTGGAAACCTAATTTCCAAGAAAAATTGGTATAAGACATTCAGATCAGAGCCTTATCAAATATCATGATAAACGGATAGTACTGACAGGTACTATCTTACCCCCGACTACTTGTCATCTCTTCAGTGCTCCATAATAAGGTATGCACACAGGCAAGGACCCTAGGGATTTCATAGGAATTTGAAATGTCAATATAAATAGGAAGAAAAGGTTGATAAAAAAACAGAGAAAAAGGAATTTATGGAGCAAGAAGTAAATACCACAAACCAAATATTTAGAGAAGGGGCCAGGGAGATGTCTTAGTGGTTAAGAGCAGTTGCTGTTCTTTTACAGGAGCTCAGTTCAGTTCCAGCACCCATATCATGTGATTTACAGATACCTGTAACTCCAGTTCTGGTCCAGTTCTAGACTCTATGGGTATCAAGCATATGGTGCATATATGTACATGCAGGCCCCAACATAAATATAAAATAAAAATTAATAATAAAAAACTAGCTATTTAGTGAACACAAAAGTTAAGAAAACGAAATATCAACACAAATTATTGGAGGGCATGCTTGGGGGACATAGATAGTTTTGGAGAGGAATTAAGGAGTGGATATTAATATATATTTAATTGTATACTTATATGAAATCCTCAAAGAATAAACAAATTATTATAAATAAACAATATAGTCTCCCAAAAGAAGACAGACAAGAAAATAGAAAGATACCATTTCAAAAATAAAGACAGATCCATGCTGAATCCAAAATGATTGAAGTTCTTTAAATAGAAGACAGAGTATATAGGAAAGAAAAACACTGATAAAATAATTACTACTTTTTTTTCTATAATTTCTGAAGAACATGAGCACCCTGGCTGAAAGGGACTACTTAGTACTAAGAACAATAGATAAATGAGACCAACCCCAGCACAAACTACCAAAAACTTCACAAAGCTGGAGAGAGATAATGTGTTCTATAAACTGTTGTGGGAGCAAAAACAGGTTTCATGCAGCATATCAAGGATAAAATAACAGAAGGCTTAAGGCTGGAGAGATGGCTCAGTGGTTAAGAGCATTGGCTGCTCTTACAGAAGACCTGAGTTCAGTTCTCAGCACCCACATATTGGGTAACAAGCTCCCTTAACTCCAGTTCCAAGGGATCAAATGCTCTCTTCTGACCTCCACGGGCATTGCACAATACAAGTGCGCTTACATGCAGGCAGGCAATATATTCATAGGCATAAAGTAAAAATAATAAATAAAACATTTGAAAAATAACAGAAGATTTATCTTGAGCACTAGTAAAATCTAGTAGGCAATGAAATTCAGCACTTGGAAGAAAAACAACTTCAAACCAATAGTTCTCAATGTCTAAAAAATGAAATATAATCTTCTTTATGAAACTAAGGACATGATTTTACAACATCATGGAGTGTATGGGGGGAGTGTGTGTGTGGGGGGGGAAACACAGATTCCATTAAACAGAAAATCTAACTTCAGAGAAAGGCTAAGGGATTCCCCATGTTAGCAATTAATAGAGATTTCTGTGGCTTCTACTTATTAAGTAGATCAGCTAAAAGGGCTGTCAATATTTCCACTCATTGTATACATACCTGTATAATACCCTCAACAAGTTCAGCTAAGACTTGGGAATATGGTGGGATATCATTTCCATTATTGTGTTAAACAGTAAGATGAAGAGATTTTGAAGACATCATTCAAATCCTTAATATCTTGAGTACAACTTTTTAAAAAAGATGGTAAGGAAAGAAGTTAGAAATGAATCATCAAAAATGTCCTCCTACTCACCATCAAGAAGCAGACAGCCACGTATATGGCTAGGAATGTGTCAGGGAATCTACAGCTTCAGTTCCACAATCACAACTAAAGGAACTGAATCTGACCACAGCACATGAACTTGGCAGAGGACACTGTGCTTCAAATGAGAACTGAGCCCTGGCCAACATCTTGACTTCAGCTCAGTGAGATTCTGCTGTGCCTGAACTCTTGACTGAGGAAAATTGTGAGATAATAAATGTGTGATGTTTTAAGCCCCTAAATTTGTGACAATAGATTACTAATGCAGGTGGAGATGGCTAACGAGCCAGAGTGGAGAAGCTCAGGAGACTCTGAAGGAATTTATCCAGACTTATAAAATTGTCCTAATGTCTTGAAAAATGCAACTTAAAGACAATTGGGAAATATATTAGTAGAGTAAGTATACACATAGCTGAGAAATCAAATACAAGACCAAGGCTAACTGTAAGAAAAACAAACTGATACATGGGAATAGGATTTACAGAGTCATTATAATGGATAAACCAAACGACAGAACAAGCAAACCTACATAATGAATATAGTAGTAGGATGAAGGTGGAAGGTGAATGTGTAGGAAGAGGGTGGGATGACATCTTCATCTTTTATACTCAGAGGAATGGATAATGTCTAGCATGGAAAAACTCAGCAACATATTTCTATTGTGGTACCTGTGGATAGGGAAATGTTAGCATGAAGGAGACATGTAGCTTTCATTTCTTGTTAAAATTAGCAGTACTTGACTCTTTTTATTACAGTAGTAAACTGTATCATATTTATTTTTCAATGTATATTTTTATTGAAAAAAATTTGTGGGGGGGGACTTTTCAAGACAGGGTTTCCCTGTAGCCCCAGCAGTCCTGGAACTCACTCTGTAGACCAGGCTGGCCTTGAACTCACAAAGATC
This sequence comes from Rhizomys pruinosus, assembly GCA_009823505.1. Taxonomy (NCBI): domain Eukaryota; kingdom Metazoa; phylum Chordata; class Mammalia; order Rodentia; family Spalacidae; genus Rhizomys; species Rhizomys pruinosus. The sequence goes on from VZQC01012421.1 coordinate 1,182,786, forward strand.
CGCCTGCCTCTGCTTCCCAAGTGCTAGGATTAAAGGCCTGCACTACCATGCCCAGCGCTGAAATTTTTTCCACCTTATACAAAACATCTTAATCACCTTTAGACATCCACACTACCTGAGAGCATGCACATAGGTTTTCCGCATTATTTCATATAAGATTGGGCCTGGGGAGTCAAGTTTGAGTACCCAGATGTCCCTCAGTGTGAGTACATCCACTGGAGTCTAGTCAGTCTGCCTAGAACCACTCCCTTAAAGAAGATCAACTCACTCTCATCCAGCAGTAATCGGCTGCAGTAGTTCTTTGGCTAAGGCTGGGGCTTGTTGCCTATTTCTCCAGTTATATGCTGGGTTTTTGTCTGACTGAGTTTGCATGGGTCGTATGCATGCTGTCACTATTGATGTATATGACCAAGTTCCCAGAGACCTGGATGACTCTGTTTCCTTATGATCATGCACCAACCCCAGCTCTTACAATGTTTTCTCTCCCTCCTCTGCAATGGTCACTGAACCATGGGTGGATGAGTTTTAATATAGGAGTTGTATAGGAGTTGTTGACAGGCTTTCTGCAGCCTCTTATTCTCTACATTTTGGTAGTGTGTAGCCTTCTGTGTGCATCATATTCTGTTGCATGTGAACACTTCCCTGGTGAGAGTTCAGAGATGCATTTGAATTTTCTCTACCCTGACTTTTTATTTTTTTTTGATTATTTTTATTTTTTTGTTTATTAATTTTGTTGTTGTTGTTCTTCTTTTCGAGACAGGGTCTCCCTGTAGCTCCAGCTGTCCTGGAACTCTCTCTGTAGACCAGGCTGGACTTGAACTCACAAAGATCCACCTGCCTCTCCCTCCCAAGTGCTAGGATTAAAGGCGTGCACCACCATGCCTGGCTAACCCTGAATTTTTAAAACATATTAATTTGGGGCTGGAGAGATGGCCTAGTCGTTAAGAGCGCCGACCACTCTTACAGAGGACCCGGGTTCGATCCCCAGCACCCACATGACGGCCGAGAACCGTCTGAAACTCCAATTCCAGGAGAACTCCAGTTCTAGGAGAATCCGACACCCTCTTCTGACCTCTGAGGCATTGCACGACACGGGTGCACAAACCTGCATGCAGACAGTACATTCATACATATACAGAAATAAAAAAATAAAACATATTAATGTGAGCTTGGTGTGCTGGTACACACCTGATTCCCAGCACTCTCTGGAGAGAGAGGCAGGCAGATCTCCATGAGATCAAGACCAGCCTGGTCTACATCGTGAGTTCCAGGTCTGCTAGGGCTAAAAAGACCCTGTAAAGAACCATCTATCATCTATCTATCTATCTATCTATCTATCTATCTATCTATCTATCTATCTATCTATCTATATCTGTAAGGAAGTTGGCTTAGTGGGTAAAGGCACTTGTTGCACAAGGCTGGTAAACCTGAGTTCAATCCCTAGAATCAATATAACATAGGAGGGAACTGACTCCACAAATTTGTTCCCTGACGTCTACACAAGCACCATGGAATAAAGGCAACTACATGTATAGATACATGCTCATCATCTTCATAATCATCATCCTAACCAAAACTTTAAAAAATATATGAACATAGAACTGACAAAATGGAATTAATTGAAAGAGATGAAAGTTTACTAGATTAATTAAAAATGGAATTAATCAAAAGATGAAAGTTCACTAGATTAATTCAAATATATTTAAATTAATTATACTGAAGATTAGCTGTTGAGATGAGTTTTATTGAATCACATTTTCAAATTCTCATTATTGGCTGTTTATAAATGTAAAAGATTATGCATTGTGAAATTCAATTAGCTTATTCTATGTTTGAATTCATGGCACAAAAGAAAATAATTTTCTTCTAGTCACAAATATTTCTCTTAAAAATGACCCCCTTGAAAAAAAGTCCTCCAGAAAATAACCTTACCAAAGAAATTTGTTTCTGCAATTTCTCCATTATTAGCACATCCTAGGGTGGGTGTATTATTTCTTTTTTTGCTATGCCTATTTCTATTTATTTATTTATTTATTTATTTATTTATACATATTTTTTATCAAATCTAGACCCGTGTCCCCCCCCCCCCCCCACCCCTCCAGAGCTCATGCATTCTGCCAAACATGCTATTCATCTCTTTCTCAGTCTTTCTCAATATTCTCCATGGGAAGTTGACTGTTTTTGTGAGCGGAAGTTCACTGTTTCAGTCAGTGTTCTTGTTGGCAGTCCTTTCTGTTGTTGTTGTTATTGCTAGTTTCGCAAATATGCATCACTCCCAACTGTTTTGTACAAAAGCTCAGGGGGCATTACACAAGAAATAACTTACAACTAGGTAATTGGCACTAGCATCCAACAGATGAAGGATAAGCCATTCGTCGTTTGTTCTTTCTGGGACTGTGTTTCAACTTCACTCAGCATGATGTCCCTCTAGCTCCAGCCATTTTTCTTCTGCCAGCTCCATGATGTCATCTTTCTTTACTGCTTCATAGGACTCCATTGTTGTAGATGTACACATTTTCTCTATCCATTTCAATCAGTTGAGGGGCATTATGGGTTGGGTTCCAGCTCCTTGCCTCATTGTGAAGAGGAGCTGCAATAAACATGGGCCGTGCATGTATCTCTGCGGTGGGGGTGAGACTTGAAGGGGTACAACTGGCGCAACCGAGTGGTAATGTGCTGGTGTCGGGTGGCAAGTTCTCGTCCAGTCTTCCAAGGGGCTTCTGCGACACTGCTCTCACATAGTGGCCTTGTACGAGTTTACATTCCAACCAGCAGTGGATGAGTGTTTCCCCTTTCCCCACAACCTCTCGAGCACTTGGTATCATTTGTTTTTCTTGGACATCCTAGCCAAGTCCCTCATTGGGAGTGAGATGATATCTTAAGTGGTTTTGGTTGCATTTCCCTATAATGATTTGTGATGTTGAACCTTTTCTTTAGGTGTTTCTCAGCCATCTCTTTTAATTCCTCTCCTGTGAAGTCTCTGTTACAGTTTCTTTGCTCCATCTAGATTGAGTGGGTTCATTTTGTTTTCTTTTTTTCTTTGTTTATTTGAGTAAGTTTTATAATAGTCATTCTGAAACTCAAATTGCTTTATTGTCAGAATGTATCTGCTGTGTAAGGTGTTCTCCAACCTCTGTGGGGTTTCTCTTCACCTTCCCTTGGATTCGTTTCTTTTGAATTGTACAGAAAGATTATGAGTTTAATGAGGTCCCCATTTTGGTCAATTGTCGAACCTTAATTCTTGCAACAGCTGCTGTCCTGATTTAAAGAAGGTCTTTTCCTAATGCCTATGTCTTGTAGGTTTGCTGCCAACATTTTTCTTCTGTCGCCTTCAGAGTTTGGGTTTTTCCATGTTGAGGTCTTTGGAATCCATCTGGAGTTGACTGAATTGCAGGGAGAGAGGTAGGGGTTTTAATTTTATTCTTCGGCAAGTGGTGATCCAGTTATTGCCAACACCATTTGCTAAAGTTGCTAAATCTTTTCTCCATTGTTGGCTTCTTGGCCCCCTTGTCAAAATATAAGATGGCTGGATGTGTATGTCTCTAGGTTTGAAACTTCGGTTTTGTTCCATTGGTCAACAGGTCTGTTTTTTGTTGCCAGTACCAGGCTGCCTTTTATGAACTAAGGTCTGTAGTAACACGTTTGAAGTCTGGTATACGGAGATCCCCCCTGTGTAGCTGCGTTTCACTAAGGGTTGTCTTGGTTATTTGGGGTCTTTTAGTTTTTTACCAAATGAATTTAAGGACTTTTGTTTCCAGGCCTGTTGGAAGAAAACTCTTGGGGGATTTGTGGAATCGGAATTGCATTAAATCTAATACAAGAGTTTCGGTAAAAATGGACATTTTTACATGTTAATTTCCCACAATCCATGAGCATGGAGGTTTTTCAATCTTCCTGATGTCTTCTTCAATTTTTTCCTTTTAAAGGTTTAAAAATTTTTTTGTTGTAGAGAATCCCTTGGGTATCTTTCGGTTAGGTTTGTTCCTAAGGTATTTTATTGTTTTTGAAGGCTATTGTGAGTGGGGAAGTTTGTCTCCCTTTGAATTCTTTCTCCAGTAGCTTGCTTGTTCTTGTGTAAAGAAAGGCCACTAATATTTTTAGGTTAATTTTGCTAAATCCTGCCACTTCTGCTGAAAGCTGTTTATCGTTTCTCATGAGTTTTCTGGTGGAGAGTTTTTAGCAAGTCCTTAAGTAAAGATCATATCATCAGCAAAATAGGGATAGCTTGACTTCTTCTTTTCCAATTAGTACTGCGTTAATTTCCTTTTCATGCCTAATTGCACTAGCAAGTGTTTCAAGCAATATAATCGAAAAGGAGTGGTGACGGGGGGAGCCCTTGCCCGATGCGGGTTCCTACTTTAAAAGGAATGTTTCTGTCATTTCCCCATTTACGATGATATTGGCTGTAGGTTTCCCGTATATGGCTCTGATTACGTTGAGGAATGATCCCTGCCAATTCCAATTCCTTCTAGGACTATTAAGCATGAAGGGATGGCCTGGATTTTTGCTCAATTGGCTTTTTACACATCAATTGAGATGATGTTGTGGTTTTTGTCTTTCATTCCATTTTTTTTTTTTTTTTTTTTTTTTTTTTAATTTTTTTGATTTATGTTTGTTGTACCATCCCTGCATCTGTGGTATCGATCCAACTTGGTCATGATGATGATTTATTGATGTGGGTATGTATGTGATTTGCCAGTATCTTGTATCCTGTTTAGAATTTTAGCATCTTTGTTCATTAGGGAGAAGGTCTATAATTCCCTAGTTTTTTTTGGTTGTATCTTTGCCCTGGTTTTGGTAAATGAGTGATGCACTGGCTTCTAAGAAGGAATTTGGCCGCGTAGATTCCCTCTGATTTTATCCTTCTAAAAGTTTCAGTAATAATGGTTACAGGTCTTTTTGAAATGTTTTAATAGAATTCTGCCATGAAACCGTCTGAGCCTGGGCTTTTTTTGTTGGGGAGTTTCTTACTAACTTCCTCAATTTCTTCATATATTAATGGGTCTGTTTAAGCTTCCAATCTCTTCCTTTCTTGGTCAAGCTTTGGCGATTCCCCAGGATTTCAGATATTCATCTTGCATTTCTTCTTAGGTTTTCAAACTTGGTCGAGTATAGGTTCTTGAAATATTTCCATATGAAAAATCTTTTGGATCTTTTCCTTGTCTGTTGTGATATTTCCCCTTTCATCACAGATTCTATTGATTTGGAGTTGTTCCTTCTTTCTTTTGGTTAACTGGGCTAGAGGTCTGTCTATCTTGTTTATTCTTTCAAAGAACCAACTTTTGGATTCATTTATTTTTTTTTTTTTGTATTGTTTTGTTTCTATTTCATTGATTTCTGCTCTGATTTTTGTTATTTCTTCCTGTCTGTTGCATTTAGGGTTCATCTGTTTTTGTCTCTCAAGTGCTTTTAGCCATAGTGTTAGATCATTCACTTGTGCTCTTTCTGTTTTTCTAATGTAGGTACCCAGGGCTATAAACTTCCCTCTTAGGACTGCTTTTAAGGTATCCCATAGGTTTTGCCGTGTTGTACTGTCATTGTCATTCAGTTCCAGGAATGCTTTTATTTCTTTCTTTATCTCTTCCTTGACCCATTCATTATTCATGAGTGTATTGTTTAGTCTCCATGTGTTCTAGTGCTGTTGTTGAGCTTTATTGCACTATGGTCTGATAGAATGCATGAAATTATTTCAATCTTTTTTGTATTTGTGGAAGTCTCTTCTGTGTCCCAGTATGTGGTTGATTTTGGAGAATGTTCCATGGGGTGCTGAGTAGAAAGTGTATTCTCTGTTATTAGGGTGGAATATTCGGTAGAGGTCTATGAGGTCCATTTGGTGTATCATATCATTCAGTTCAGATGTCTCTCTGTTTATTCATTGTCCTGTTGACCTATCCAAAGGACTCAGTGGGGTATTGAAGTTCCCTACTATGAGTGTGCTGGGGTTATTGTGTGACTTGTGGTTCTGGAGAATTTTCTTTATAAAGTTTGGTGCACCAGAGTTTGGGGCATATATATTCATGATTGTGAAATATTCTTGGAGAATTGCTCCTTTGATAAAAATGTAATGGCCTTCTTTGTCTCTTCTGATTTCTTTTACTTTGAAGTCTAGTTTGTCTGATATTAAAAGAGCAACACCTGCTTTCTTTTTGGTACCATTTGCTTGGAATATTTTTTTTCCATCCTTTCACTTTAAGGTGGTGCCTGTCCTTGAAGGTAAGATGGGTTTCTTGTGACAGCATATGGATGGATTCTGTTTCCTAATCTAATCTCCCAGTCTATGTCTTTTGATTGGGGAATTTATTCCATTAATATTTAAGGTTATGACTGATAGTTCTGTGTTGCTTCCTTTTGACTTGTTATCCACTTGTTGTGTTTTGGGTTTAGGTTTGTACTTCTGCAGTTATGCTTTTATTGATTTCTCTTTCTAGGTGCCTGAGCATGGTTGCTCCTTTCTTCTGTCCTTTGAATTGCTTCAAGTATTCTCTGAAGGGTTGGTTTTCCGGACATGTGTTCTTTCAACATGTTTATGTCATGGAAGGTTTTTCTCTCTCCTTCAACTATAATTGACATTTTTGCTGGGTATAGTAACCTGGGTTGGCATCTATTGTCCCTTGACACTGGGAATGCTTTGCTCCAGATTCTTTTTGCTTTCATAGTTTTCATTGAGGAGTCAGTTGTAATTCTGATAGGTTTCCCCTTATAGGTCACTTGTTGTTTTTCTCTTGTGGCTTTAAGGATTTTGTCTTTGTTTTGGGTGTCTAGCATTTTAACTATGATGTGGCGTGGAGAATTTCTTTTCTGATCTTGTCTGTTTGGAGTTCTATGTGCTTCTTGTATTGGTATTGGTTTGTCCTTTTTTAGTTTGGGGAAGTTTTCATCTATTATTCTGTTGAAGATCTGATCAATACCATTCTCTTGGGATTCTTCTCCTTCCTCTATTCCTATGATGTGGAGGTTTGATCTTTTCATAGTGTCCCACAGTTCCTGGTTGTTCCACTTTTGTGTATTTTTAAATTTTTCATAATCTTTCCTTGAGGTTTTTAGTTGTTCTGTGTTATCTTCCAGGTCTGATATTCTTTGTTCTGCTTCCTCCATTCTGCTTCTGAGGCTTTTTCCACTCCTTTCTTCTTGATTGGATAAGTGTTTGATTTCCTTTTTTATTTCCTCTTCTGATTTCTTTAGTATTTCTACTTCTTTTTGGAGCTTCTCAATCTCTTCTTGTAGCTCTTTGCTTTGCTGGTTGGTTTCCTTATCTTTTTCAGCATGAGATCTTTTCACTGTTTCTACATCCTTCTGTAGTTTGTCATTCTCTCTCTCTAGGTCCTTCTTGAGTTCTTCATTCTCTTTTCTTAGTTCTTTCATTTGTTCTTTATAATCTTGTAGTTCTTTAAATATGTTCACAATTGTGTTCCTGATATCTGTCTCCTGGGGCATCCCCAGAGGGATCGCACTGCAGGAGTCTTCCATAGGGTTTGTTGAGCTTGGTGTGGGATTATCCTGCCCCTTTCATGTGTTGTCTCTTCTTCCTGTTCCTGGCATATGGGCTTCTCCTTGCCTGTATTCCAATGTGAGTCCTAAATGCATCTTGACTGTGTTGAAGGCTTGCTTTGCTTCCCTCATTCAGATGCCTTTGTAATCTCAGTTGGCGGGGAGGGGGAGGTACCTTCCGCTGGCCTCAGGAGATCTCAGATCTCAAGAGTCACACAACCCCACCTTTTATACCAGCTGGGAGGATAACTCCACCCCCACAGCCAATCAAGCCAAAGACAGCTGGATTAAGGGATCAACAATCAGCATTGCTGAGGCACCCAGTTCCTACCTGCCTTCCTGCTCTTCCTTCTGCTGGCCTCAGGAGATCTCCGGGTGTATTATTTATGTTTGCCTTTTTTTCCATTAGATTAAGTAAAATATCTTTGCCATATTATGAATCCCTAGTGAAAGGTTGAAAATTCCAGTGTTTAGCACTAGGGAGATAGAGGCAGGCAGATCGCTGTGAATTTGAGGCCACCCCAGTCTACATATCACATTCCAGTGGTCTATATGGTGAGACCCTATTTAAAAAAATCAAAACAAAACAACAACAACAAAAACTAAAACAGTGTGGTGTCACTTCACCCACGTTCAAGCCCTGTGCACTGGATTACAGGGATAAAGGAAGAAGCCACCAGCAGCTGTTCTAAACCATGGGGCCAAAGGCTGACAGCCTTTCCACTGCCCAACTGTCTCATCTAGCAACTACACCAGGCAATGCATTATTGGCACTCCCAGTTCTTCCAGAGTGCTCCGTGATTGACACTCTACAGTCTAATTCCCAGACTACTGCCTGATTGGCTCTCTACAGTCTAATTCCTGCCCAGGCACTCACCACACATCACAGCTGGTGACTTGATAGGTCTCCTTCCAGCCCCACACCAGCTTCCCAGGTTAGTGATCTGCTTGATCGTCATCTAACCCACTGGTCCACACTAGCTTCCCAGATTGGTGACCTGATTGAGTGCAGTCCAATCCACTGGTCACTACTACACAAGCCTCATGGGCTAAGATTACATGTGGAAATAATGGCCAGTAGTCCCTGTTAGATGGTAAGAAGGACTCGTTTATTAATTCGCAGGGTTCTGTTTTTATACTCAGAGTGACAGCATATCTCAGGGCCTGGTTTCAGACCACTTGCCTCATGTTCCATAACATCAGGAGTACTTCTCAATGCCTTTGATCCCAAGGTACCACAGGCTTGCTAATGCACAAGCAAATCCTGCCTAAGGCTAGGTTTCAGTGTAAACAGAGAAGCAGGTAATTTAGCACAAAAGAAGCCACGGGTGGCTTTCTTTTTCCCTACAAAACAGCAACAACAAAAAAGAAACAAGAAGTCTAGAAGTCAAGTCCAGTGTTCCAGTGTTTGTTTCTTTTTATTTATTTTTATTTATATTTGTATGTGTATGAATGTACTGTCTGCATGTAGGTTTGTGCACCCTTGTCCCTTGTCGTGCGATGCCTTGGAGGTCAGAAGAGGGTGTTGGATTCCCCTGGAACTGGAGTTAAAGAAGGTTCTTAGCCACCATGTGTGTGCTGGGGATTGAGACTGGGTCCTTTGCAAGAGCAGTTGGGGCTCTTAACCACTGGCCATCTCTCTAGCCCGCAGTGTTTGTTTCTTTAACAGCCACATCCTCCTGGAATAGGTGGCTTTTAAATTGAGTTTTTAAACATACTTTCTGATCTCTGGATGTTGAAATTTAGTTAGCATATTTCTCATGACTGTGTCCATATTTCCTACTGAATAGTACTCCCTGGTAATGTGGCAGAAGTCAGTGTGCACCAGCAGTGTACACCTAATTTTCCTAAAATTTTATTGAACTTTGTGCATTTCATATAATTGATCTTAATCAAATTTAGACCCTTTCTTCCTCCCTGCCCCCTTATAGACACCCACCCCACAATATTTCAGGTATTCTGTCACATAGGTTAAGTTCTGTTTGGTCAAGTATTTGTACCCAGTATGTACCTTTTGCTATTACACACACACACACACACACACACACACACACACACACATTTATTGTGGACACTTTTTTTAAATTTTTTTTTTAATTTTATTTCCGTATGTGTATGAATGTATTGTCTGCATGCAAGTCTGTGCACCCGTGACGTGCAATGCCGTGGAGGTCAGAAGAGGGCATCAGTCTCCCCTGGAACTGGAGTTCTCCTGGAATTGGGTTTCAGACGGCTCTCGGCCACCATGTGGGTGCTGGGGATCGAACCCGGGTCCTCTGCAAGAGTGGTCGGCACTCTTAACCGCTAGGCCATCGCTCCAGCCCTATTGTGGACACTCTTTTTTTTTTTTTTTTAATTAATTTNCCCCATCCCAGATCATGCATTCTGCCATAACTGTCCTGCATCTTTCTCTCAGTTTTTTTTTTCATTTTTAGCTATAAGTGATAATCCATGAGTACAAGCATCCTTCATGCAAAACCTATCTGCAGGCTGTTGTGCCCAAACACCTACAGCCCCACCATCCAGTGGGGGGTGACAGGTTGTTTGTTCAATCAAGTTGATCAAATGAGTGTCCACTCTTAAATCTTGTTTAGTAACTACTGAATTTTCATCCTGAATGAGATAATACTAGCACCTCTGATTCAGGACAGTTGAGGGATTCACAAAGAAGGGAGAAAGCTTAGTGCAATGACTATTAAACTGTGAGATGTCAGTAAGCAGACAAGCATTATCTACTACTATCATTCTGGAGAAAAGAGGTTATTAATACTAAGCATTTCTATTCATATATAATAGATTTAAAGATAAAGATTCTTAGTTTAACATGGTAGTTCTTTTTTTCAATTCAATATATGGAATTTTCTTATTTAATCCAATTGGTAAATGGTTAATCAATTTCTATGATTTTTCTAATACTAAATGAAATTTGCAAAGCAAGTAATTTCCATTCTGTTTCTTTTGTATCTTTGAATCTGCAATTTGGAACACATGTTGATATCAAGTATATATAGCCATGAAAAGTATGATTTTTTCAGGCTTAGAATTTCAGTAAAAATGTGTGCCTAAAGTCCTTAGGATCTTTAGAAAATTGATAGAGAAATCATGTTTAGATAGGTGCTAAATTCTAATTCTCACTGAAGAATTCCTTTGTCCTTATCTAGAAAATAACCACACATGGTTATTACCCGAAAATCCAGAATATGGAGGTATAATAAGTACTGAATTATGCATACTGAATTCCCTAATCATTTAAATGTGGTTTGGGGAGAAAGAGTGAAATGTTTGTGTGGACATGAGTGGACGTGAGCACATGTACATGCAGGTGCATATGCACATGTGTATACATGCTAGTAGAGACCAGTTTTAGCCTTCTTTTTTGAGGTAGAGTCTTTCCCTGAACTTTGAGCTCACCAGTTGAGCTAGGGTAGGTAGCCAATGAGATCCAGGAATCCACAAGCCTCTACTTCCTCAGGAATGGAATTATAGCTGCATGCCACTAAACTGAGGTTTTATTATGGTGCATGGCTTCTCAACATTGATCTTCATATTTGCATGATAAACGCTTTATCATCTGAGCCATGTCACCAATCTCCAACTTTACTCAAAGTTTCTTTTTAAAATACAGGTGCCACTGCTGCACAGTATTTCCAGGCATGTGAGGTGTAGCTGGTGCTGATGGAGGAGTCTTGCTTGACTCAAGGAGACCTATATTTGCTTTATTGGTTTAGTGGCCTTTGGTATCACTCTCTGGCATTCCAGACACCATCTGTATACTTGCAAGTGCGGTCTCCATACATCTTTCCCATGTTTACATCAGGTCTTCAACAGCGGGGCCTTATCACCTCTCTTCCTGCAGATATCCCAGTTTGGAGGCAAGGAGTCTTTACCTTTTGTGGGGGCTTGGATCCCCTGTCCAACATCTCCTTGGTAGAATAATCCATTGTTGATGTCAGAGCTCCTGTATTAATATATTTTGTTTAAGTGCATAGCTTAAGGAGACTTTAGCATTATATTTGGTTCTGAATAGAAAATAATCCTTTTCACAGTTTCTATGTCCATTAGTCAATTAAAGAAGGCAGTTTTANATATATATTAGTGGAAGTGAGCTTCTTCTTATAAAGTATGATGAGAGGAAGAAAAAGACAAATTATATATTTTATATAAAATCTGTGCTATGATCACCTCATTTACAGAATATAAAATTGACCCTTTATTCACTTACAACTCTTTTTTTTTTCAGCAAGCATGCACACATTTAAAAAATTCTCTCTTCTTCTGAGAGGTCAATGTAAGACTTTCACTGTTTAGAATCTGGAAAGCAATTTCAACAATGTGAAGAAGCAATTTTATTAATTAAATAGTGGAGTTGTAGAAAAGGTTTGGGGATCCAGAGAGATCAGCCAGATATGCAACAGTAAAAAATAAAATCAGTTCAATATGGTATAAGGGAAAACTGATATTAATATAATTAATATCTCATGGACTTGTGGAACACATTTTTTCTCACAAGTGTAGAGTACATTCTTCATTACTGTATGATTGATGTCTAGTAGGATGCTTGTGCTCATTTATTAATATATTTTTATTTATTATTTTTATTTAGTGTGTATGAGTTTATTTCGTGCATGTATGTCAGTGCACTTGTGTTGCACAGTGCCTATGGAGGTCAGAAGAGGAAATTGGGTTCCTTAGAACTGGAGTGATGTATAGTTGTTAGCCACCATATGGGTGCTGGGAATTGAACCCCGGTCCTCTGAAAGAGCAGCTAGTGCTCTTAACTGCTGAGCCATCACTCCAGACCCTTCTCTCACTTCTTATCTTGGTTCTTGCCCACCAGTGCCCTCTTTGCTCTCCTTTTCTTCTCTATTCCCTTCTATCTCTGAATTGTGAAACTGGGCACAAATGGTCCACTTTCTTTCCTAATTTCCTTACTTTAGAACTTTACACAGTCACATTATTTTGACCCTTGGCACCCACTTGCCTTTGCTGCATGACTGTCCAGATATTTTTTTTTTGTTCCAAAATGGGCATCACCAATTCAAGGGGCCATCACAGCCTTGAATTCACCCATGTGGTCACCTAATCACATTTTGGTGTACATGGCCATGTGTAGGGTGCTATGGACAGAACCAACGGCTTTATCCATGCTAGGCAATGGCCCTATACTCTACCCCCATCTCCAGATCATTTCATCAGTTGCCCAACAAGTATTTATTACAAACCAAGTAGACCTGCAGCATGAATTATAATCAGTCCCTGGAAGAATGGTATTTTCTAGCTCACTCTGAATCTTCTTAGGGAAATTCAAAGCCTCCTCCATAGCCTGGCATGGCTAGCCTTCTCCTACTGACTTTAGTGATACTCCACTCTCAACTTCACTCTTTTAGACCTATGAAACTCAAATATTTCATTGGGTTTCTCAGCCTTTTAGTGCTCTCTTGCTTGCCAGTTGAGCCTATAGAAGTAACAGTCTGATGACAGGATTATAGCTCTGTGGTTCTATTGCCATCCCTTGAATTTCAAATTGTCCACTCCCTCATTGGCAGTTCAATGTGTTAACGCTGCTGGTTCTTTGTTTTTGATGCTGTTCTTGGGTGTTGTTTGTTTTGAGTCAGGTCTCCCTGTAGCCACAGCTACCTTGGAACTCGATTTGCAGACCAGGCTGGCCTTAATCTCACAAAGATAAACCTGCTTCTTCCTCCCAGTTACTGGGATTAAAGGTGTGTGCCACCATGTTCAGTGCCCAAAGCTGCTATTCTAAGTGATTTCTCTAACTCTCTTTGGTGGAGGGGGGTTCCAAGAACCGACTTTAAGATTCATTTATTTGAGGACCAGATCCTCAGGTGACCTTGAGAAAACAAAACCCTGCTTAATCTGGCCTAACTGTGCGGCCTTAAACATCCAAAAGGAAAGTATAACCAGAAATAAATAAATAGTAAGGCCTGAGAAATTGTACTTCAGCTATAAAATGTGAGATCTTAGTAAAAAGACAGAGACCAGTACAGGAAGATCAAGACAGGATGTGGTGCTTACTGAACCTCATTTGGTGACCATGGGAAGGGAAAACTCCAGTGTGGAGCACAAGGGCAGAACTGGTGGTGGTTTGGGCTTGCCAAGGAGGAGACTTCAAACATGACATCTTTCAGCCTAATAAAGAAAATAAAAATTGTAAGCCGAAGATACTAAAACCTATGATATATGTGGCATGCATATATGCATATTTTGGAGTGATGCATATTGGAAGGAATAACAACAACAACAATAAGACTGTGTCAACGAAATGACTGATATGGTGAAATTCTACTTGAAATAGTAAACTGCATTGAAAATTTTGAAAGAAACTGAGAAAAAGATGAAAAACATGTTTGGCAGAATGCATGAGCTCTGGTGGGGTGGGGGGCAGGGAGGGGTCTAGATTTGATTTGAAAATTTGTATGAAATGCACAAAGCTTCAATAAAAAATTGGCTTTAAAAAAAGAAAAGAAAAAAACATTCATTTCTACGTATTTGTCTTGTGAGGTTAATCTCTGATTACTCTTCTTTCTAGGAATAATTCATCATGGTACCTGTGCCAGCAGACTTTTGGTACATGCTGATATTAGACAGTGTGCTTGCTTTTATCACAATTTATTAAGGTATCTATCTCTCCTTTAGGCGGTTCACCTGCAAAAGCTCACAATTTTATTTAATTTCTCTTGTGCCCTCAGTCTTGATGCTGATGCATTGAGTACATAGTCAACAAATGTTTTTTGGTGGATATAGTTGGCAATTCATAACAAGTTTCAATTTTTTCATTGAGACACAGTCTCCCCATAGCCACAGATGGCCTGGAACTCACTCTGTGGAATGAACTGCCCTCAGTCTCACAGAGATCCACCTACCTCTTCCTCTCTCCCTCCTGAGAGCTGTGATTAGTGGTGTCATCACACCCTGCATAAGTTTCATGTTTTAACATTAAATTCAGTGTTTCAAATCAAATTTGTGTGAACATTCCCCACCACCAAAAGAAAGAAATAAAAAGTGATTGCATAGATTGGCTTATGAATAACATATATCATCTGATTCTTTGAGGACATACATTTTCCAAATCTGACAAGGTGAGAAAATGAATCAGGAGCTTAGTGATTTAACTATCTGCCAGCAAGGATTTCCCATTTGTTTTTCACAAGGCTTTATCCAGTAAAGGTTTGCAGCACACCTGTTTGTGTAGAAGATTCCTCGTCAGTTTTTATAAAAAGAAAGTCTTAAAAAAAGGAATGGCAGATTAGACTTCTGTCTTTCACGTAATATATATTTTCTAACAATTCTATGAAATCTTCCCCATTTCCTAATTTTTAAAATTAATGAATTCAGTTTAAGATTTTCCATCGTAAAAGAAAGGCATACATAAAAAGTCAATGAAATATGCAAAAAGAGAGAAGGAAACAAAAGAAAGAGCAAACCCTTGGTTTTTCCAGAGAGGCAAAGTGAAAAGAAAAACAAGGGTTCCTCTTGGTTTTGACAAAGGGCAGGAGAAATAAAGAGGGAGAAGTAGAGCAGCAGGTTAGAAAGAGAAAAATGAAGAAATGAACTCTTTATACATAGCTTTGAGGATGGTCTCCCAGGTACTGTTTATACTGTCAGCTGTAGGAAGCTTTCTTTTTATGGTGGACAGAAAGTATCTCTACAGAGTATGATTTGTGTCCCCAAGGGTCCTTCATTCACTGGGTTCACAAGAGTCCCAACCCTGTAAGATACACTTACTTCTTGAAATGCCCCTAAGGGCTGCGATTGGGGTGAATGGTGAAACTACAGCAATGTAGTCTGGACACTCATTTGATCAACTTGATTGAACAAATAACCTGTCACCCCCCACTGGATGGTGGGGCTGTAGGTGTTTGGGCACAACAGCCTGCAGATAGGTTTTGCATGAAGGATGCTTGTACTCATGGATTATCACTTATAGCTAAAAATGAAAAAAAAAACTGAGAGAAAGATGCAGGACAGTTATGGCAGAATGCATGATCTGGGATGGGGTGGGGGGGGGGGGGAGGGAAAGGGAAATAAGCCTGAACTGAATTGGAAAAAATGTATGAAATGCACAAAGCATCAATAAAAACTAATTTAATTAGAAAAAAAAAAGAAATGCCCCTTACTTCATGAAATGCCATAAGTAGAAGGAGTTTGTGCAAAATTATGAACTAATAAAATAGTATGAAGAATGAAGAAGATTTTATCACAAACAAGATGTTGCTATGAGGAACACTTACAGATGTGATATTCTGTTCCTACTAGTTTATAAAACAAGGAGACAACAAAATAAGGGTGAAATAATAACAATTTGTCTTTAATATGAAAAAATTTAAAGTTTCAGAGGATAAATCCCAAGTTAATTTAATATAAAATATATTATAGGTTGCAAATTGATTGTGCACATTTTTCTTTTAATTTTTTTCCTCTTTGTAACTTTTTACCTATAGTTTCTTTAAAAAAATATAAGCATAGCCGGGCATGGTGGAGTACGCTTTTAATCCTAGCACTTGGGAGGCAGAGGCAGGCGGATCTTTGTGAGTTCAAGGCCAGCCTGGTCTACAGAGCAAGTTCCAGGACAGCTGGTGCTATAGGGAGACTCTGTGTCGAAAAGACAAAGAAAAAAAAAAGCAAATAATGAATTTCCCTTTTATATTTAGAGATATTTCCTTCTCAGAACAGCATCAGTGTTCCCAATAATGTTTCTTTTTTTAATTTTATTTATTTCTATATGTGTATGAATGTACTGTCGGTATGCAAGTCTGTGCACCTCTGTCGTGCAATTCCGCGGAGGTCAGAAGAGGGTGTTGGATTCCCCTGGAACTGGAGTTCTCCTGGAATTGGAGTTTCAGACGGTTCTAGGTCGCCATGTGGGTGCTGGGGATCGAACCCGAGTCCTCTGTAAGAGCGGTCAGCGCTCTTAACCACTAGGCCATCTCTCCAGCCCCCCCAATAATGTTTCTAAATGAAAGGTTTGTAGTTTAACAAAGTCCAGCATTCAGATAGAATCAATGCTGTGTAGAAGACATAGTGTGATCCTTTCTGAAATTGCCCTTAACTATGTGGGCATTAGGTTTCGTTATCATCTTTCCATTCATTCTTTCAGTCTTGTCCTCTCTGATTTCTGGCTCTTACATCTTTTTGCAGCCTATTTTTTTTTTTTTTGGTCTTCTTGAGACAGAGTCTCCCTGTAGCCCCAGCTGTCCTGGAACACACTCTGTAGACCAGGCTGGCCTTGAACTCACAAAGATCCTCCTGCCTCTGCCTCCCAAGTGCTAGGATTAAAGGCGTGTGCTGCCACGTCTGGCTGGCAGCCTATTCTTAAGTTTAATCAAAGATGTTGGTTGTCACCATTAATTTTTATGCCAGTGTTTACCCAGAGGCATATGTTATGTTGGGGTCACTATTTTAGCACACAGGGTTTGCAGCACGGTAAGACAATTTATGACATCCCCCTTGTCCCATGCCACTCCCATACATATGGCAGCCTGTGTCGCACTTTCTAGTACTAGGAAACTGAGTCAGTAGGGACAAAGTGTCCTGGCCAACACCAAACTGATTTTTCCGTGTCTTATGGCCAAAGTTTATTTTTAACCCTTTGTTTTTTTTTAACAATTTTTTTATTATTTATTTTTATGTGTATGAATGTACTGTCTGCATGTAGGTTTGTGCACCCGTGTCATGCAATGCCGCGGAGGTCAGAAGAGGGTCTCAGATTCCCCTGGAACTAGAGTTCTCCTGTAATTGGAGTTACAGACGGTTCTCAGCCACCATGTGGGTGCTGGGGATCGAACCCGGGTCCTCTGCAAGAGCAGTCGGTGCTCTTAACCGCTAGGCCATCTCTCCAGCCCCTCACTCCTGTGAGTTCTAGGTTCGGTGAGAGACTCACTTTATTTTTAAAGAGAGTCTCTCACCGAACCTAGAACTCACTTATCTGGGTCACTCGTTTCCCATCAAACCCCAAATCCTCTTGTTTCTGGTTTTGCAGTGCTGGGGTTACAAGCATGTGCTGCTATGTTTGCCTGTTTGCATGGATGCTGAGGATCCAAACTCAGGTCCTGCTGCTTGGATGGCAAGCATGTACTGTACTGACTAAGCAGTCTCCCCAGATTCCAGGGATAGATTTTTAAAAACACTCTCCATTCAAGGTGAGTTGAATCTGAAAATGCAGCATCCATGGATATGGAAAACTGACTTCGTCAATTGCTTATTGAACTCTGATAAGAGCTCTCTGAAGTCAAACGTTGTCACTTCTACTTCACATAAGATACAAAATATTCCATAAATAGAAACATATCTAATTTTAAAACACTACAGTTGCTAATTAAGAAAGAGGAAGGGAAGGGGTAGAAAGAGACAAAAGAAGAAATATAGAGCCATAAAAAATACTGGATGAATGGACAGGCCTGAGACTTTGCATACTGACATTTTTCAGGGGAATAGAGAAGTCAGAACTATGTATCAGCTTGGCTGACCATAGCATCAAAATAACACACTGCCTGCCATTTGCTAAAGTTGCAAGCATTTCCAGATTAGTTATTTTAGACGTTAAAAAGAATATGTAGCCAGGTGTGGTGGTGCACGCCTTTAATCCTAGCACTTGGGAGGCAGAGACAAGTGAATCTTTGTGACTTCAAGGCCAGCCTGGTCTACAGAACAAGTTCCAGGACAGCTGGGGCTACAGGGAGACCCTGTCTCGAAAAGACAAGAAAAAAAAGAATATGTAAATGTTTTAAATCACAAACATTCACAATATTTATCAGAAGTGTTTGAATTTCAGCTTAACATTTAGAAGCACAGATATTTCTTAAATGTTCCCTTTCTTCATTTGATGGAGAATAGTCTTACTCACACACTGTGGAGAAAGACTCAGAAGATAGTAGTTTAATTAAATAAATACCATTTTCCAAATACTCTTTCGGATTTTAATTAGCAATCCTTTTTGGTTTGTCCTGTACTATGGTCATATTAACCAAGAATGGCACTGTGACCACAAAAGGCTGCTAGTCCATCCTTCTTCACTGGCCAAAGATTCCATGTCATTAAACCTGGGCTGGCATAATTGCAATCCAAATTATCTATATTTTACAAAAACGTTCCCTGTATGTTTAAAGTAGCTCTTCATTCTACCTGAAACATTAAGCATACCAGGAAATTTTAAACTGGATTCTTTTCTGCTATCTAATGAAAAACTCATGAATAGAGTAAATGTCTTTAGCCTGGGGACATTCATATGATTTTCCTTAAATTCCAGAAGGTTCATTGCTTGAGAGGAAATGAATGATCTAGGCTCAGTATCAAGTTTTTCATTTTTTTTATCTTTTCACTTTTAAATATTTGGAAGGAAGTGTAGATTTGAAGACAAAAACTGACTTTGTTTCTCCACCTATTTTTCCAATGATTAGTGCGGGCCTGAGATATTTCTCAAGCTAGTATTTTCTAATAAATTTGGCATTTTCTGTGACATGCCTTCCCTGTGGTCACCTTCATTCACTATTTTCTCTCTCAAATTACATGGACATGGATTCCTTGGGAGACCAAGGAGAGTGGCTCATTGTCCAGTTGAATTTTCTCCCTCAAAGAATTGAATTATTTGCCACTACTGTTTTCTAAGTCCTGTGAGTCTATGGGCTCGGGGTGGAAATGCTATAGTAAATTTGGCAATGGTAAAAAGTTTTCTGAATGGGCAACAATCTCAAATTTTTTCCAAATCAAATGTGTGATGAAGCTGAAATGTTTTGGGCAGCACTCACCCTCACTGCAGCTCACAACCCTACTGCGGGCTTGGTTCTGAATGCACAACATATCCTTTGCACTGCCCACGCTATTTGTAATGATGAGAGTTAACTGTCCTCTTTGCACCTAAGAGGAACATCTCTGTAGACACTTGTGAGTAATCCATTAGATTAGAATTAGCCTGTGAGGAGGTCTGTTGGGGGTTGCCTTGATCATATAAATTGATGTGGGAAGATGCATCTTTTTTTTTTTTTTTTTTTTTTGGTCTTTTCGAGACAGGGTCTCCCTGTAGCACCAGCTGGCCTGGAACTCGCTCTGTAGACCAGACTGTCCTTGAACTCACAAAGATCCACCTGCCTCTGTCTCTGGAAGATGCATCTTAATTGTGCTGAGGCCATTGCCAAAACAGGGAATCCAGGGATGAATGAGTGGAGAAAGCAAGCTGAGCACTTGCATGCATGCATTTATTGCTGTCTTCTTCTGACTGTGGACATAATATGACAAGCTGCTTCAAGCTGCCGATGCCTTGACTTCCCCTCATGGTGAACAGTAAATATGGCCTAGAATAGACCCTTTCTATTTGAAGTTGCTTTTCTTAGAGTATTTGATCACAACATCAGAAAGAAAATGAAGATACTGCCAGACCAAGAAGCTAGAATAAATACTCTCTGAAACCCATCAGCTCAGATTTGAGAATATTGTATATTATGAACTGAAGTGTTTTCCTTGGATGTGCAAAGTGTTTTAATCTTATAAAAGTATAGAGGTTTAGGGATGGAGAGATAGCTCAGTGGTTGACAGCAAGCACTGCCTGCTTTTACAGAGGACCTGTTTTGATTTCCGCCATCCACATGGAGGCTAACAACCATCTGTAACTACAGTTCTGGGGTATCTGACAAAGTCTTCTGACCTCTGTGGGCATTGCATGACATGGGTGCACTTACCTACATGCAGGTATTACACTCATACACATAAAATAAACAGAATAAAATGCTTTTTTTTGTCTTTTCAAGGCAGGGTCTCCCTTTATTTAGTCCCAGCTGTCCTGGAGGTCACTATGTAGACCAGGGTGACCTTGAACTCAGAGATCCACCTGCCTCTGCCTCCTGAGTGCTGGGATTAAAGTGTGACACCACTCCTGGCATAATAATTAAAATACTTTTTTAAAATAAAATATTTTTTAAAAGCCCAGTGGCTTAGCCAGGCATGGTGGCACACGCCTCTAATTTCAACACTCAGGAGGTAGAAGCAGACATATCTCTGTGAGATCAAGGCCAGGCTGGTCTACATAGTGAGTTCCAGGCCAGCTGGGGCTACAGAGAGAACCTGTAACAAAAAGACCAAAAGAAAAAGTATGGTGCTTTAATTATGAGGGAAGGCTTTTAAGGTTTTCCCGCCATGATTTCTCTTGATGTAGTTGTCCAATTAGTCTATCTTGAGGCTGAAATTCTGTTGGGATATTTGACTTTATTGCTGACTTGAGTTTCATAAAAAATTATTTGATGAATTATGACTTGGGATTAAGACAGAATTTCCAATAATTTCTAAAATGACCTTCAATATATTTCTGTCATTTTGTATTTATGCAAAATGGTGTTGTTGGTGTTGATAATTCTAATTTCAAAGTATCAATGCAATCTGAAAGACACAGAAGATGCTCTATGACTCTCCTCAAATATTCAAGCATGATTTCTTTCTTCATGCATTCTCAATGGTACGCAAACTTGTTTTGTCTTTTAAAAAGTGATAAAATTATATGTATAATAGGAATTATTTTAAATATAATTTCTTTAAGACTTATTGCTAGTAAATTTTGATTTATACATCGATTTTGTAAAGCTATATGCCCAGGGCTGTGTAAAAGGTGAGGGGCTGGAGAGATGGCTCAGCAGTTAAGAGCACCGACTCCTCTTGTAGAGGACCTGGGTTCGATTCCCAGCACCCACATGGCAGCTGAGAACCGTCTTTAACTCCAGTTCCAGGGGACTTCGACACTCTCTTCTGACCTCCGTCACTTTGCACCACAGGGGTGCAGCACACTTGCATGCAGAGAGTACACTCATACACATAAAAAATAATAAATTAAAAAATGTTTATTGGGTGAAAAGGAGTCAATAGGAGAAAATGTGTTTGAAAATGTTTCATGACATTTACTCTATTTTTGCCTGTCTAGGGGGGATGCATGCCATGGTGCACATGTGAATATTAGAGGAAAATTGATGGGACTTGTTCTTTCCTTTTACCATATGGGTCCCAGGTGTCAAACTCGGGTCATCAGGCTTGGCAGCAAGTACCCCTAACACTGTGCCATCTCCCTGGCCCACCAGTGGAAATTTTTCAAAAGCTTTTTAAAAAAGTGACTCGTAAGAATGGATACTAAATCCTTTGAATTAGCTTTGGATGAAAAAATGCTCTTTCAAAAAGTTAAGCGTATACATTTCCAAAATTGGAATGAATTTGCTTCTTGAGTCTTCTCTTTATGTTCACTTATAAAAATACATATTCCCTACTTGCCTATTCCTTTTCATTGAACATAGACTGTTGTCACAATCAGCTCATGAAGCTGTCAGCAGTTCCATGGAGACTACTTTATGATGGCACAGTAAAAGGAAAGCAACATCAATGAGACTCCCATGGTTATTAACAAAACAAACAGAAGTCATTTAAAATGACTTTTCCAGTTGAGGTCCCTGGCTCTGAGGTCTTCTCCAAGCATAATGTCTCCATTTCAAAGTCACATCTTTGTTAGTGCCATCATGGGGTTGTGATGTTTTGGTAAGTCTTGAGAAGACTCAAGCTAGTGCTCCAATTTCCCTTGTCCATATTAGAAAATCATGTGCTATTAAAAACTTTTTAAAATATTAGTTCAGTACCCAATACATAATTGTAAAAGAAGTTAAAAAATTTCCCTTGACTTGGGGGGTATAATTCAGCTAAATTTATGTTACTAAAATATTTGTAGATAAAGTTCATTTGAGTTAGAACTTCTTTAATTACTCATCCTCCCCCAAAGAACCTTTATTTATTCTGAGCCATGAGCCAGACATTGGCTACATGGGTCCAAAGAATAATGAAATGAAGAATCAGATACAAGTACAACATTCAAGGTTATTATGGAGTTTATGAGGGCAGTGTAGAAACTACGGGCTATGGTAGAAGTATGCCCCATGAAGTTGGGAGCTGAATGTCCAAGGATCCAATGAGAAGTCTTAGAAAGGAAGGATGAATTTAGTCCCCAAAGAGGGAAAAAAAAGTCAGGTGTGGTAGCACAAGTTTACAAGTCCCATACTAAACAGGCAGCGGCAGAAGGAAGGATAAGTTCAAGGGTAGCCTGGGCTCCATCTTAAGATTCTGTCTCAACGAATGGTATCCCTCATCTGTGGATGCTAGTGCCAATTACCTAGTTCTAAGTATTTCTTGTGCATGGCCCTTTGAGCTTTTGTCCAAAGCAGTTGGGAGTGATGCATATTGGAAACAACAACAACAACAACAACAACAACAGAAAGGACTGCATCGAAGAACTGACTAAAACAGTGAACTTCTGCTCAAAACAGTCAACTTCCACATGGAGAATATTGAGAAAGACTGAGAAAGAGATGAAAAGCATGTTTGGCAGAATGCATGAGCTCTGGTGGGGTGGGGGAATGGGGGGGACACAGGTCTAGATTTGATAAAAAAATAAAAATTAAAAATTACAAAAAGATTCTGTCTCAAAAATAATAAATAATTAAATAATAAATAAATACAATTAAATAAGTACTGTAAGAAATATGTAGATATTTGTAACCTGGTTTTTCGGCAGACAGATGAGGATATGAAAAGGAGATGTTTTGAAAAAGTGGATAAATGCTCCGCACAACAACAGCAACAGCTTTCGATATGATCAATACATAGAGAACAAAGTACGGAGATGGGATTTAAAAAGTGAGCCTCAGGTTTAGGAGTCAATAGGATGTAGTTCTAACCAGTATAAATTTTATTTCTTAGGCAACGATGATGGTTTTCTACTGGAAAGGAGACAGTGGGAGGTGGTACCAATGAAGAGGTCTTCATGGTCAGAAGACTGGTTTGGAAGTTGCTACCATTTAGAGAGTGAGAGGTAATGAGGTCCTAGTAGTGATACAGTGACAGTGAAGGTGGTGGAAGATGATTGAAGTTGGGAGACACACTTGCGAGACTTGATGTCATGGAAAGTGGTGGTCATGAAGAAAGAAAATAGAGCTAATTTAAGGTTTCCTTCACATCACTGTTGGGCAACTGCAACTTGGACCTTGTCAGGAGATGTCATAGTAGACAAATTGAAGGTTTTGGGGAGAACTAACAAAACGATTAATACTGGGGTCCAAATCGGGAAGAGAAAATTAAGTTTCTTTCTTTTGCTGAATATTGGGCATCTGTTTTCTGCCAAGGCTAGATTGCTCCTCCATCCTCAAGGTTTTGCTTTTTTAAAGAAAAGAAGAAAGGAAAGAAGGTATTTGTTAGATGAGGAACAGAGGCCCAGAGACATTAATGTATGGGTTGTATGTAAAAGCTAGTAAACAGAGGACTTCACAGCAGATCTGATGTAGGAATATAGCCAAGGCTTCAAGCATCTTTGTTCTTCAATGCTGTTGTTAGGAGAGTATACAGTTTCTGCTCTCTGGCAGTCCAGTCTCCTAAGTACAATGCCCCCTTTCTCTCATTATGTCCCGGGGAAAAGCTAATGTTACCATACCTTAAGTTCTGCTTGAATCAAAGGGAAGCCTTCTTTTTCTTTTTTTTTTAATTTATTTTTGTATGTGTATGAATGTACTGTCTGCATGTAGGTCTGTGCACCCATGTCATGCAATGCCACGGAGGTCAGAAGAGGGTCTCAGATTCCCCTGGAACTGGAGCTCTCCTGGAATTGGAGTTACAGACTCTTCTTAGCCGCCATGTGGGTGCTGGAGATCGAACCCGGGTCCTCTGCAAGAGCAGTCGGTGCTCTTAACTGCTAGGCTATCTCTCCAGCCCCGGAAGCTTTCTTTTTCAAATGCATATTGCAAGCTGGACTTGGTGGCACACGCCTTTAATCTCAGCACTCCAGAGGCAGAGACAGAGGCAGGCCAATCTCTGTGAGTTCAAGGCCAGCCTGGTGTACAGAGTGAGTTCCGGGCCAGCTGGGACTAAAGGGAGAACCTGTCTCAAAAAGACCAAAAAAGAAAAAAAAAGCACCAAATGCATATTGCAGTAACCTCTCTATTTTATAAAGAAGAAAAGCATGAATTATAGTTGAAACAAGAATATCTATGTGTCCTTATTGGGAACGGGGGTAGTAAGAGAGGAGAAAAAGGGAAAGGAAAATGAGGATTGAAAATGAAGACATAAAAAAAAAAAAAAAAAGAAAAGGAACAGTTTTAAAATTTTTGACATACAAAAAACTGGAGAAGGCTGAAAAACCATTAAGGAGAGATGACTCAATGGCTGCTCTTGTAGAAGATCCAGATTCAATTCCCAGTTTGTACTTGGTAGGCTAACAACTGTTCAATAGCTCCACTTCCAGGGAATCTGTTGCCCTCTTCTGGTCTCTGCAGGCATTGCATACACAGGTGCATTTACGTACAAGCATGCAAAACACTCATACACATAAAAATAAAAATGAATAAATTATTTTATTCATTGTTTTGTATTTATATCCATAAATACTTTTGAATTTTGAAGGGGAAGAAACATTTATCTACAAAAATTTCTGTTCAGAAATATTAATATATCCAAGTAACTAAAGAATTGTTGCAGCTAGTGTGACTAACCCTATTATACAAGTGGTTAAATAATATTAACACCAAAGTAATTTCTCTCACTTGATTATATATTAGGAACCCTCTGAAAATGATAATTTTGAAGACTATATACTAATATTTACCTATTTTAGGTGTTCAGTATGGTGAGGTATATTTAGTGTTATATATAATCAGTTACCACAATGTTCCTTTAAGGATTTACCTCCTGATCTTTAGAAGTGAATCCTCTCTCCTTACCCTTGGCTTCAGTCAACTGCTGTTCCTCTTTCTGCAAATAAAGTTTTGCTTTCTCTAGAATTTCACATGAATGAAATCAGAGTGTATATGAGATAATAGTTTTTTTTAACTTTAATCAGTTAAAATTTATTTCTTCAGTGAGCACATGAATCAATGATTGAAACCTAATATACAGATTTCAACTGTTTATTTTCCCATTAAAGGCCAAGCGGAGGGGGGTTGGGAGTGAAGAATTTTGATTACTCAAGAGCAGAAGATAGTCAAAGGAGACCTGTGTTATCAGGGAGCTCATAAAATCTCTTACTTAGAGGTCATAAATAGATGCATCCACACCAGCTGTTGAAGAAATGCCAACCCTCTTTCAAGGCTGAGATGGTATAGAAGATAACTTTTTATAGTTTGTTTCCAACCTGATAAGAGGATAATGGCAGGACAATGAAAGATAAGGAGAGTCATTTGTCAGAGAAAAGTATAGGGCACGTTCTTTCATTGATTTGTATTCTAAACATATGCTATTGTAATGTTAACATCCTGGAACATTCTACTTGAAGAATGCAAAGCTCCTGTGACCACCCAGATGCTCTTTTTTTTCAATTTTCAATTCTGCACATTAGTAATTTATGTTATGCCATATAATTGTAAGGCAAATGATGCTAGGTTAAGTATAACCGTGACCACTATGAACTTAAAGGCATTTTCAGTAAAATTATAGTCTGAGTTACCACGTGTAGTCATGTGATTATCTGGGTGAAGACAAGTGCACTTTAGAATGGTATGAAGTATGGGCACAATAAATTGAATAAAAATCCATGGACATATGCTTTTTTATGTGTACACATCAATGCATACCCATTTGGAAATGTTAAATGTCTGTTTTTCTTTCATTTATTCTTTCTTTTTTTCTCTTTTTCGCAATTTTATTTTTATTTATTTTTTGATGCTTATTTTTTATTATATATATATTTTAAATCTAGACCCGTGTCTCTCACCCGATCCCCCCACCCCACCAGAGCTCATGCATTCTGCCAAATATGCTTTTCTTTTTTTTAATTTTATTTATTTTTGTATGTGTATGAATGTGCTGTCTGCATGTAGGTTTGTGCACCCGTGTGGTGCAATGCCGCGGAGGTCAGAAGAGGGTCTCGGATTCCCCTGGACCTGGAGTTCTCCTGGAATTGGAGTTACAGTTGGTTCTTAGCCACCATGTTGGTGCTGGGGATCGAACTCGGGTCCTCTGCAAGAGCAGTCAGTGCTCTTAACCACTAGGCTATCTCTCCAGCCCCAAACATGCTTTTCATCTCTTTCTCAGTCTTTCTCAAAATTCTCCATGTGGAAGTTGACTGCTTTGAGCAGAAGTTCACCATTTCAGTCACTTCCTTGATGTAGTCCTTTCTGTTGTTGTTGTTGTTGTTGTTGTTGTTGCTGTTGTTGTTTCCAATATGCATCACTCCCAACTACTTGGACAAAAGCTCTAGGGGCCGTGCACAAGAAATACTTAGAACTAGGTAATTGGCACTAACATCCACAGATGAGGGATACCATTCGTCCTTAGTTTTTCTAGGACTGTGTTACTTCACTCAGCATGATATCTTCTAGTTCCATCCATTTACCTGCGAAACTCATGATGTCTTCTTTCTTTTTTATTTTTTTAATTTTATTTATTTCTGTATGTGTATGAATGTACTGTCTGCATGCAAGTTTGTGCACCCGTGTCATGCAATGCTGCGGAGGTCAGAAGAGGGTCTTGGATTCTCCCGGAACTGGAGTTCTCCTGGAATTGGAGTTTCAGACGGTTCTC
>VZQC01012421.1:1210105-1225371 GCA_009823505.1 Rhizomys pruinosus
AGTTTACATTCCCACCAGCAGTGGATGAGTGTTCCCCTTTCCCCACAACCTCTCCAGCACTTGGTATCATTTGTTTTCTTGATCCTAGCCAGTCTTATTGGAGTAAGATGATATCTTAAAGTGGTTTTGATTTGCATTTCCTTAATGATTAGTGATGTTGAACACTTCTTAAGGTGTTTCTCAGCCATCTCTAACTCCTCACTTGTGAAGTCTCTGTTCAGCTCTTTGCTCCATCTATTGAGTGGGTCATTTGTTTTCTTTCTTCTTTGATTTTTGAATAGTTTATATATTCTGGAAATCAATGCTTTGTCAGATGTTTCTGCAGTGAAGGTTTCCTCCCACTCTGTGGGATTTCTCTTCACTCTTTTTTCTTTAGGAAAGAAACAGTTGAAACATTTCACTACTTAATAGCTCCTTACCATCTTATTTTTATTTTTGTAGGATATTTGTTTTTTATTTAACTTCTTATGTGTATGAGTGTACTGCTTGCATGTAGGTGCACCCGTGTCATGCAGTGCTGCAGAGGTCAGAAGAGGGCATCGGATTCCCCCAGAACTGGAGTTAAAGACAGTTCTCAGCCGCCATGTGGGTGCTGGGGATTGAACCCTGGTCTTCTGTAAGAGCAGTCAGTGCTCTTAACCTCTGAGCTATATCTCCAGCCCTGTTATTTTTATTTTTTTAAGATACATCTATGGTCAATCTATCTCTCTATCATCTATGTACTCTTTATAAGTATGTATGTGTGTGTGAACATATATGAGAGTATGTGTAGCACAGCCCATGTGTGGTGGTCAGCTGACAACTTACAGAGGTCAGTTCTCTATTTACGCCATGTAAGGTATAAACTTTACTTACTGAGCCATCTTGCCAGTGCATTAAAATATTTTAATTATTGTAAAGTATATAGAGAAAAGTATTTAAAAGGATATTTTTATTCCTTTAAATTCCCATACATTAATGCAATCTATATTGCTCATGCCCATCCAGCCAGCATTGCCTCCCTCCTACACCTCCTAGTGTTTCCCACACTATATCCTACATAATCTCTTGTTATTGTTTTGCTGTTGTTATTACTAACAACCTGCATCAAATTAGTGCTGCCCATGTGTACTTGGGTATATGGCCATCCAGTGGGGCATGAGAAATCTACCAGTGACCACATGCTCAAAGACAGTGACTTTTTCTTCTTCAGTATCAATCAATTGCCACTAGCTCCCCCAATAATAGTGGGATCTTGGTAACTTCCCACACTGTGCTGGATAGCTTCAGCGGTCAACTTGATGGGTCAAGTTGGAAGAGGAACCTCAACTGAGGCATTGTCTCCATCACATTGGCCTGTGGTCATGTCTGTGAGGTGTTTTCTTAATTGTTGAGTGATGTGTGGGAGGGCCCTACCCATGAGTACAGGCCTCCAGTGAGCAAGCCAGCAAGGAACCCCCTTCCTTCTGAGGCTTGTGTTTCAGTTACTGCCTCCAGGTTCCTGCCCTGACTTCCCTGTCTAAGCCAAATAGAACCTTCTTCTAGTTGGTTTTGGTCAGTGTTTTATCACAGCAATAGAAATCAAACTAGAGCACACACCCATGCTGGAATTTTGACTGGTTTTAGATGATCATTTTAAATCTTTCTAAATGTACAGGTTAGTGCATGAAATACATTCACACTTTTGTATAACCATTATCACCAGCCACTTCTAGACATTTTTCATCTGTAAAACTGAAACAGTATACCCATTAGATGTAATTCTCCACTCTTCGCTCCTTTGCAGAAGGCCTTGGAATCCATAACTCTACTTTTACTCTGGGATTTTGACTACTCAGTAGTACCTCATATGAGTGAAATTATATAGTGTTTGTCCTCTGTAATAGGCTTTGTAATTTCACTTTTGAATTTTTCATAATTTCATAAATGAATCCTGTATTTACATCATTTTCACTCCTCTGTCTCCTCCAACACCTTCTGGGCCTCTCCCAATCTTCAAATTTACAATCTGTTCTTTTTTATGGTTACATATATATATATATNGAGAGAAAGACTCAGAAGATAGTAGTTTAATTAAATAAATACCATTTTCCAAATACTCTTTCGGATTTTAATTAGCAATCCTTTTTGGTTTGTCCTGTACTATGGTCATATTAACCAAGAATGGCACTGTGACCACAAAAGGCTGCTAGTCCATCCTTCTTCACTGGCCAAAGATTCCATGTCATTAAACCTGGGCTGGCATAATTGCAATCCAAATTATCTATATTTTACAAAAACTTCCCTGTATGTTTAAAGTAGCTCTTCATTTCTACCTGAAACATTAAGCATACCCGAATTTTTAACTGGATCGTTTCTGCTATCTAATGAAAAACTCATGAATAGAGTAAATGTCTTTAGCCTGGGGACATTCATATGATTTTCCTTAAATTCCAGAAGGTTCATTGCTTGAGAGGAAATGAATGATCTAGGCTCAGTATCAAGTTTTTCATTTTTTTTTATCTCTTTCACCTTTAAATATTTGGAAGGAAGTGTAGATTTGAAGACAAAAACTGACTTTGTTTCTCCACCTATTTTCCAATGATATAGTGCGGGCCTGGATTTTCTCAAGCTAGTATTTTCTATATTAAATTGGCATTTTCTGTGACATGCCTTCCCTGTGGTCACCTTCATTCACTATTTTCTCTCTCAAATTACATGGACATGGATTCCTTGGGAGACCAAGGAGAGTGGCTCATTGTCCAGTTGAATTTTCTCCCTCAAAGAATTGAATTATTTGCCACTACTGTTTTCTAAGTCCTGTGAGTCTATGGGCTCGGGGTGGAAATGCTATAGTAAATTTGGCAATGGTAAAAAGTTTTCTGAATGGGCAACAATCTCAAATTTTTTCCAAATCAAATGTGTGATGAAGCTGAAATGTTTTGGGCAGCACTCACCCTCACTGCAGCTCACAACCCTACTGCGGGCTTGGTTCTGAATGCACAACATATCCTTTGCACTGCCCACGCTATTTGTAATGATGAGAGTTAACTGTCCTCTTTGCACCTAAGAGGAACATCTCTGTAGACACTTGTGAGTAATCCATTAGATTAGAATTAGCCTGTGAGGAGGTCTGTTGGGGGTTGCCTTGATCATATAAATTGTGTGGGAAGATGCATCTTTTTTTTTTTTTTTTTTTTTTGGTCTTTTCGAGGCAGGGTCTCCATTAGCACCACTGGCCTGGAACTCGCTCTGTAGACCAGACTGTCCTTGAACTCACAAAGATCCCCCCTGCCTCTGTCTCTGGAAGATGCATCTTAATTGTGCTGAGGCCATTGCCAAAACAGGGAATCCAGGGATGAATGAGTGGAGAAAAGCAAGCTGAGCACTTGCATGCATGCATTTTATTGCTGTCTTCTTCTGACTGTGGGCCATAATATGACAGCTGCTTCAAGCTGCCGTGCCTTGCTCCCCTCTGGTGAACAGTAAATATGGCCTAGAATAGACCCTTTCTATTTGAAGTTGCTTTTCTTAGAGTATTTGATCACAACATCAGAAAGAAAATGAAGATACTGCCAGACCAAGAAGCTAGAATAAATACTCTCTGAAACCCATCAGCTCAGATTTGAGAATATTGTATATTATGAACTGAAGTGTTTTCCTTGGATGTGCAAAGTGTTTTTACATCTTATAATAGATATAGAGTTTAGGGTGGAGAGATAGCTCAGTGGTGACAGGCAAGCATCTCTGCTTTATAAGAGGACCTGTTGATTTCCGGCCATCCAACATGGTGGCTAAACACCATCTGTAACTACAGTTCTGGGGTATCTGGACAAAGTCTTCTGACCTCTGTGGGAACTTGCAGGACATGGTGCACTTACCTACATGCAGGTATTACACTCATACACATAAATAAACAGAATAAAATGCTTTTTTTTGTCTTTCAAGGCAGGGTCTCCCTTTATTTAGTCCCAGCTGTCCTGGAGTCACTCTGTAGACCAGGGTGACCTGAACTCAGAGATCCACCTGCCTCTGCTCCTGAGTGCTGGGATTAAAGGTGTGACACCACTCCTGGCATAATAATTAAAATACTTTTTTAAAATAAAATATTTTTTTAAAAAGCCCAGTGGCTTAGCCAGGCATGGTTGGCTACACGCCTCTAATTTCAAACACTCAGGAGGTAGAAGCAGACAGTATCTCTGTGAGATCAAGCCAGGCTGGTCT
This sequence comes from Rhizomys pruinosus, assembly GCA_009823505.1. Taxonomy (NCBI): domain Eukaryota; kingdom Metazoa; phylum Chordata; class Mammalia; order Rodentia; family Spalacidae; genus Rhizomys; species Rhizomys pruinosus. Next base: position 1,214,288 of record VZQC01012421.1, read on the forward strand.
ACATAGTGAGTCCAGGCCAGCTGGGGCTACAGAGAGAACTGTCTCAAAAAGACCAAAAAAAAAGTATGGTTGTTAATTATGAGGGAAGGCTTTTAAGGTTTTCCCGCCATGATTTCTCTTGATGTAGTTGTCCAATTAGTCTATCTTGAGGCTGAAATTCTGTTGGGATATTTGACTTTATTGCTGACTTGAGTTTCACAAAAAAATTATTTGATGAATATGACTTGGGATTAGACCAGAATTTCCATAATTTTAAAAATGACCTTCAATATATTTCTGTCATTTTGTATTTATGCAAAATGGTGTTGTTGGTGTTGATAATTCTAATTTCAAAGTATCAATGCAATCTGAAAGACACAGAAGATGCTCTATGACTCTCCTCAAATATTCAAGCATGATTTCTTTCTTCATGCATTCTCCATGGTACGCAAACTTGTTTTGTCTTTTAAAGTGATAAAATTATATGTATAATAGGAATTATTTTAAATATAATTTCTTTAAGACTTATTGCTATAAATTTTGATTTATACATCGATTTTGTAAAGCTTATGCCCAGGGCTGTGTAAAGGTGAGGGGCTGGAGAGAGGCCTCGAGGTTAGAGCACCGACTCCTCTTGAGAGGACCTGTGTTCGATTCCCAGCACCCACATGGCAGCTGAGAACCGTCTTTAACTCCAGTTCCAGGGGATCTTCAGACACTCTTCTGACCTCCGTCACTTTGCACCACAGGGGTGCACACACTTGCATGCAGAGAGTACACTCATACACATAAAAAATAATAAATTAAAAAATGTTTATTGGGTGAAAAGGAGTCAATAGGAGAAAATGTGTTTGAAAATGTTTCATGACATTTACTCTATTTTTGCCTGTCTAGGGGGGATGCATGCCATGGTGCACATGTGAATATTAGAGGAAAATTTATGGGACTTGTTCTTTCCTTTTACCATATGGGTCCCAGGTGTCAAACTCGGGTCATACGGCTTGGCAGCAAGTACCACCTAACACTGTGCCATCTCCCTGGCCAACCAGTGGAAATTTTTCAAAGCTTTTTAAAAAGTGACCGTAAGATGGATACTAATCCTTTGAATTAGCTTTGGATGAAAAAATGCTCTTTCAAAAAGTTAAGCGTATACATTTCCAAAATTGGAATGAATTTGCTTCTTGAGTCTTCTCTTTATGTTCACTTATAAAAATACATATTCCCTACTTGCCTATTCCTTTTCATTGAACAAGACTGTTGTCACAATCAGCTCATGAAGCTGTCAGCAGTTCCATGGAGACTACTTTATGATGGCACAGTAAAAGGAAAGCAACATCAATGAGACTCCCATGGTTATTAACAAAACAAACAGAAGTCATTTAAAATGACTTTTCCAGTTGAGGTCCCTGGCTCTGAGGTCTTCTCCAAGCATAATGTCTCCATTTCAAAGTCACATCTTTGTTAGTGCCATCATGGGGTTGTGATGTTTTGGTAAGTCTTGAGAAGACTCAAGCTAGTGCTCCAATTTCCCTTGTCCATATTAGAAAATATGTGCTATTAAAAACTTTTTAAAATATTAGTTCAGTACCCAATACATAATTGTAAAAGAAGTTAAAAAATTTCCCTTGACTTGGGGGGTATAATTCAGCTAAATTTATGTTACTAAAATATTTGTAGATAAAGTTCATTTGAGTTAGAACTTCTTTAATTACTCATCCTCCCCCAAAGACCCTTTATTATTTTGAGCCATGAGCCAGACATTGGCTACATGGGTCCAAAGAATAATGAAATGAAGAATCAGATACAAGTACAACATTCAAGGTTATTATGGAGTTTATGAGGGCAGTGTAGAAACTACGGGCTATGGTAGAAGTATGCCCCATGAAGTTGGGAGCTGAATGTCCAAGGATCCAATGAGAAGTCTTAGAAAGGAAGGATGAATTTAGTCCCCAAAGAGGGAAAAAAAAAAAAAGTCGAGTGTTGGTAGCACAAGTTTACAAGTCCCATACTAAACAGGCACGGCAGAAGGAAGGATAAGTTCAAGGGTAGCTGGGTCCATCTTAAGATTCTGTCTAACAATGGTATCCTCATCTTGATGTAGTGCCAATTACCTATTCTAAGTATTCTTGTGCAGCCCTTTGAGCTTTGTCCAAAGCAGTTGGGAGTGATGCATATTTGAAACAACAAACACACACAACAACAACAGAAAGGACTGCATCGAAGAACTGACTAAAACAGTGAACTTCTGCTCAAAACAGCAACTTCCCACTGGAGAATATTGAGAAAGACTGAGAAAGAGATGAAAAGCAGTTTGGCGAATGCATGAGCTCTGGGGGGTGGGGGTGGGGGGACACGGGGGACAAGGCTATTTGATAAAAAAATAAAAATTAAAATTACAAAAGATTCTGTCTCAAAAAAATAAATAATTAAATAATTAAATAAATACAATTTAAATAAGTACTGTAAGAAATATGTAGATATTTGTAACCTGGTTTTTCGGCAGACAGATGAGGATATGAAAAGGAGATGTTTTGAAAAAGTGGATAAATGCTCCGCACAACAACAGCAACAGCTTTCGATATGATCAATACATAGAGAACAAAGTACGGAGATGGGATTTAAAAAGTGAGCCTCAGGTTTAGGAGTCAATAGGATGTAGTTCTAACCAGTATAAATTTTATTTCTTAGGCAACGATGATGGTTTTCTACTGGAAAGGAGACAGTGGGAGGTGGTACCAATGAAGAGGTCTTCATGGTCAGAAGACTGGTTTGGAAGTTGCTACCATTTAGAGAGTGAGAGGTAATGAGGTCCTAGTAGTGATACAGTGACAGTGAAGGTGGTGGAAGATGATTGAAGTTGGGAGACACACTTGCGAGACTTGATGTCATGGAAAGTGGTGGTCATGAAGAAAGAAAATAGAGCTAATTTAAGGTTTCCTTCACATCACTGTTGGGCAACTGCAACTTGGACCTTGTCAGGAGATGTCATAGTAGACAAATTGAAGGTTTTGGGGAGAACTAACAAAACGATTAATACTGGGGTCCAAATCGGGAAGAGAAAATTAAGTTTCTTTCTTTTGCTGAATATTGGGCATCTGTTTTCTGCCAAGGCTAGATTGCTCCTCCATCCTCAAGGTTTTGCTTTTTTAAAGAAAAGAAGAAAGGAAAGAAGGTATTTGTTAGATGAGGAACAGAGGCCCAGAGGACATTAATGTATGGGTTGTATGTAAAAGCTAGTAAACAGAGGACTTCACAGCAGATCTGATGTAGGAATATAGCCAAGGCTTCAAGCATCTTTGTTCTTCAATGCTGTTGTTAGGAGAGTATACAGTTTCTGCTCTCTGGCAGTCCAGTCTCCTAAGTACAATGCCCCCTTTCTCTCATTATGTCCCGGGGAAAAGCTAATGTTACCATACCTTAAGTTCTGCTTGAATCAAAGGGAAGCCTTCTTTTCTTTTTTTTAATTTATTTTTGTATGTGTATGAATTGTACTGTCTGCATGTAGGTCTGTGCACCCATGTCATGCAATGCCACGGAGGTCAGAAGGGGTCTCAGATTCCCTGGAACTGGAGCTCTCCTGGAATTGGAGTTACAGACTCTTCTTAGCCGCCATGTGGGTGCTGGAGATCGAACCCGGGTCCTCTGCAAGAGCAGTCGTGCTCTTAAACTGCTAGGCATTCTCCACCCGGGAAGCTTTCTTTTTCAAATGCATATTGCAAGCTGGACTTGGTGGCACACGCCTTTAATCTCAGCACTCCAGAGGCAGAGACAGAGGCAGGCCAATCTCTGTGAGTTCAAGGCCAGCCTGGTGTACAGAGTGAGTTCCGGCCAGCTGGGACATAAGGGAGACCTTGTCTCAAAAAGACCAAAAAAGAAAAAAAAAAAAAGCACCAAATGCATATTGCCAGTAACCTCTCTATTTTATAAAGAAGAAAAGCATGAATTATAGTTGAAACAAGAATATCTATGTGTCCTTATTGGAACGGGGGTCGTAAGAGAGGAGAAAAGGAAAAGGAAAATGAGGATTGAAAATGAAGACAAAAAAAAAAAGAAAGAAAGAAAGGAACAGTTTAAAATTTTGATCATACAAAAAACTGGAGAAGCTGAAAAACCATTAAGGAGAGATGACTCAATGGCTGCTCTTGTAGAGAGATCCAGATTCAATTCCCAGTTTGTACTTGGTAGGCAACAACTGTCATAGCTCCACTTCCAGGGAAATGTTGCCCTCTTCTGGCTCTGCAGCATTGCATACACAGGTGCATTACGTACAAGCATGCAAAACACTCATACACATAAAAATAAAAATGAAATAAATTATTTTATTCATTGTTTTGTATTTATATCCATAAATACTTTTGAATTTTGAAGGGGAAGAAACATTTATCTACAAAAATTTCTGTTCAGAAATATTAATATATCCAAGTAACTAAAGAATTGTTGCAGCTAGTGTGACTAACCCTATTATACAAGTGGTTAAATAATATTAACACCAAAGTAATTTCTCTCACTTGATTATATATTAGGAACCCTCTGAAAATGATAATTTTGAAGACTATATACTAATATTTACCTATTTTAGGTGTTCAGTATGGTGAGGTATATTTAGTGTTATATATAATCAGTTACCACAATGTTCCTTTAAGGATTTACCTCCTGATCTTTAGAAGTGAATCCTCTCTCCTTACCCTTGGCTTCAGTCAACTGCTGTTCCTCTTTCTGCAAATAAAGTTTTGCCTTCTCTAGAATTTCACATGAATGAAATCAGAGTGTTAGAGATAATGTTTTTTTTAACTTTAATCAGTTAAAATTTATTTCTTCAGTGAGCACATGAATCAATGATTGAAACCTAATATACAGATTTCAACTGTTTATTTTCCCATTAAAGGCCAAGCGGAGGGGGGTTGGGAGTGAAGAATTTTGATTACTCAAGAGCAGAAGATAGTCAAAGGAGACCTGTGTTATCAGGGAGCTCATAAAATCTCTTACTTAGAGGTCATAAATAGATGCATCCACACCAGCTGTTGAAGAAATGCCAACCCTCTTTCAAGGCTGAGATGGTATAGAAGATAACTTTTTATAGTTTGTTTCCAACCTGATAAGAGGATAATGGCAGGACAATGAAAGATAAGGAGAGTCATTTGTCAGAGAAAAGTATAGGGCACGTTCTTTCATTGATTTGTATTCTAAACATATGCTATTGTAATGTTAACATCCTGGAACATTCTACTTGAAGAATGCAAAGCTCCTGTGACCACCCAGATGCTCTTTTTTTCAATTTTCAATTCTGCACATTAGTAATTTATGTTATGCCATATAATTGTAAGGCAAATGATGCTAGGTTAAGTATAACCGTGACCACTATGAACTTAAAGGCATTTTCAGTAAAATTATAGTCTGAGTTACCACGTGTAGTCATGTGATTATCTGGGTGAAGACAAGTGCACTTTAGAATGGTATGAAGTATGGGCACAATAAATTGAATAAAAATCCATGGACATATGCTTTTTTATGTGTACACATCAATGCATTACCCATTTGGAAATGTTAAATGTCTGTTTTTTCTTTCATTTATTCTTCTTTTTTTCTCTTTTCGCAATTTTATTTTTATTTATTTTTTGATGCCTATTTTTTATATATATATATTTTAATTCTAGACCCGTGTCCCACCCGATCCCCCCACCCCACCAGATACACACTGCCAAATATGCTTTTCTTTTTTTAATTTTATTTTTTTTGTATGGTCTGAATGTGCTGTCTGCATGTGTAGGTTTGTGCACCCGTGTGGTGCAATGGCGGAGGTCAGAAGGGGTCTCGATTCCTCCCGGACCTGGAGTTCTCCTGATTGGAGTTACAGTTGGTTCTTAGCCACCATGTTGGTGCTGGGGATCGAACTCGGGTCCTCTGCAGAGCAGTCAGTGCTCTAACCACTAGGCATTTCTCTCAGCCCCCAAACATGCTTTCATCTCTTTCTCAGTCTTTCTCAAAATTCCCATGTGGAAGTTGACTGTTTGAGCAGAAGTTCACCATTTCAGTCACTCTTGATGTAGTCCTTTCTGTTGTTGTGTTGTTGTTGTTGTTGTTGCTGTTGTTGTTTCCAATATGCATCACTCCAACTACTTGGACAAAAGCTCTAGGGGCCGTGCACAAGAAAACTTAGACAGGTAACTTGGCACTAACATCCACAGATGAGGGATACCATTCGTCCTTAGTTTTTCTAGGACTGTGTTACTTCACTCAGCATGATATCTTCTAGTTCCTCCATTTACCTGCGAAACTCATGATGTCTTCTTTTTTTTTATTTTTTTAATTTTATTTATTCTGTATGTGTTGAATGTACTTGTCTGCAGCAAGTTTGTGCACCCGTGTCATGCAATGCTGCGGAGTCAGAAAGAGGGTCATCCCCCGAACTGAGTTCTCCTGGAAATTGAGTTTTCAGACGGTTCTCGGCCGCTATGTGGGTGCTGGGGATCGAACCCGGGTCCTCTTGCAGAGCGGATCGCGCTCTTAACCGCTAGGCCATCTCTCCAACCCGATGTCTTCTTTCTTTACAGTGCATACTCCATTGGTGTAGTGTACCACATTTCTGTATCACTCCATCCGTTGAGGGCTGTTGGTTGGTTCCAGCTCCTTGCTATTGTGAAGAGAGCTGAAATAAGCATGGCTGTGCATGTATCTCTATGGTGGGATAAGTCTGTGTGGTACATGCTAGGAGTGGTATAGTGGGTTCGGGTGGCAAGTTCATTCCAAGTCTCCAAAGAGTTCTCCACACTGCTTTCCATAGTGGCTGTTTACCTTCCCACCAGCAGGGTGAGTGTTCCTCTTTCCCACAACCTCTCTAGCACTTGGTCATTTTTTTTTTGATCCTGCCAGTCTTATTGGAGTAAGATGATATCTTAAAGTGTTTTGATTGCATTCCTTAATGATTAGTGTGTTGAACACTTCTTGGTGTTTCTCAGCCATCTCTATCCTCACTTTGTGAATGTCTCTTTCAGCTCTTTGCTCCATCTATTGAGTGGGTCATTGTTTTCTTTCTTCTTTGATTTTTGAATAGTTTATTATCTGGAAATCAATGCTTTGTTGTCAGATGTTTCTGCAGTGAAGGTTTCCTCCCACTCGTGGGATTCTCTTCACTCTTTTTCTTTAGGAACAGAAACAGTGTAAAACATTCAACTACTTAATGCTTCCTTCCATCTTATTTTTATTTTGTAGGATATTTTTTTTTTATTTACTTTCTTATGTGCATGAGTGTACTGCTTGCATGTAGGTGCACCCGTGTCATGCAGTGCTGCAGCGGTCAGAAGAGGCATCGGATTCCCCCAGAACTGGAGTTAAAGACATTCTCAGCCGCCATGTGGGTGCTGGGGATTGAACCCTGGTCTTCTGTAAGAGCAGTCAGTTGCTCTTAACCTCTGAGCTATATCTCCACCCTGTTATTTTTATTTTTTTAAGATACATCTATGGTCAATCTATCTCTCTATCATCTATGTACTCTTTATAAGTATGTATGTGTGTGTGAACATATATGAGAGTATGTGTAGCACAGCCCATGTGTGGTGGTCAGCTGACAACTTACAGAGGTCAGTTCTCTATTTACGCCATGTAAGGTATAAACCTTTACTTACTGAGCCATCTTGCCAGTGCATTAAAATATTTTAATTATTGTAAAGTATATAGAGAAAAGTATTTAAAAGGATATTTTTATTCCTTTAAATTCCCATACATTAATGCAATCTATATTGCTCATGCCCATCCAGCCAGCATTGCCTCCCTCCTACACCTCCTAGTGTTTCCCACACTATATCCTACATAATCTCTTGTTATTGTTTTGCTGTTGTTATTACTAACAACCTGCATCAAATTAGTGCTGCCATTGTACTTGGGTATATGGCCATCCAGTGGGGCGATGAGAAATCTACCAGTGACCACATGCTCAAAGACAGTGACTTTTTCTTCTTCAGTATCAATCAATTGCCACTAGCTCCCCCAATAATAGTGGGATCTTGGTAACTTCCACACTGTGCTGGATAGCTTCAGCGGTCAACTTGATGGGTCAAGTTGGAAGAGGAACCTCAACTGAGGCATTGTCCCATCACATTGGCCTGTGGTCATGTGTGAGGTGTTTTCTTAATTGTTGAGTGATGTGTGGGAGGGCCCTACCCATGAGTACAGGCCTCCAGTGAGCAAGCCAGCAAGGAACCCCCTTCCTTCTGAGGCTTGTGTTTCGAGTTACTGCCTCCTCGCTTGTTCCTGCCTGACTTCCCTGTCTAAGCCAAATAGAACCTTCTTCTAGTTGGTTTTGGTCAGTGTTTTATCAAGCAATAGAAATCAAACTAGAGCACACACCCATGCTGGAATTTTGACTGGTTTTAGATGATCATTTTAAATCTTTCTAAATGTACAGGTTAGTGCATGAAATACATTCACACTTTTGTATAACCATTATCACCAGCCACTTCTAGACATTTTTCATCTGTAAAACTGAAACAGTATACCCATTAGATGTAATTCTCCACTCTTCGCTCCTTTGCAGAAGGCCTTGGAATCCATAACTCTACTTTTACTCTGGGATTTTGACTACTCAGTAGTACCTCATATGAGTGAAATTATATAGTTTTGTCCTTGTTAGGCTTTGTAATTCACTTTTGAATTTTTCATAATTTCATAAATGATCCTGCATTTTACATTTTCACTCCTCTGTCTCCTCCAACACCTTCTGGGCCTCTCCCATCTTCAAATTTACAATCTGTTCTTTTTTTGGTTACATATATATATTAATATATATATATATATATATATATGTATACATAGTATATTAGTTACTTTTCTGTTGTTGTAATAAGACACAAGGCTATGCATAGAAGAAGAAGAGATTATTTGAGTGTTCAGTTCCAGGGGTAAGGGTCTATAAGGTGGAGGAGGCATGGAAGAAGGGGGTAGCCTGAGCAGAAACCCATGCATGCAATCACATCTTTAAGCAGACACAGGAAGCAAAGAGTGACTGGAAATCTGCTAAGGCTTAAGAACTCTCAAAGCCTGTCCCCAGTGACATACTTCCTCCAGCATGGACACACTTTCTAAAGCCTCCATAACAGCACTACCAACTAGGGACAAGTTGTCCAAATGCCTGGAGCCTATGGCAGGGGGGCATTCTCATTCAAACCGCCATGCATCCATATACATAACTATACATATACAACCTAGTGAGTCCATTTAGTTTTGTTTGTTATCCACATGTGTTTAGGGACATCCGTTTTGGTTTGGATAACCTATCAGGCAGCTTGGACCTGGAGAAAATGGATTCTCCTACGTCTTCATCTAGGAGTGGGACCTTTTGGAATTACTCACATACATGTTGACATGTTAACAAGTGTTGTCATTATGTAGGTCTTGTTAGGCAACCGTATTGTTGACATTTCTCAGGTGCAGCTTCCCTGTCATGTCTAGACATCATCTAGCATTAGGTTTACTAGTCCTCTGGCTCTTACAGTGCTTTCCCCCCCTCTTCCATGATTGTTCCTGAGCCTTGAACTCACAGGGATCTGCCTGCTTCTACCTCCTGAGTGCTGGAATTGAAGGCATATGCCACCACCCCAAGCTTGGGCCAATATTTTAAACATTTTTTTTTAATTTTATTTATTTTGCGTGTGTATGAATGTACTGTCTGCATGTAGGTTGGTGCACCCCTGTCCTGCAATGCCGCGGAGGTCAGAAGAGGGTGTCCGATTCCCCTGGAACTAGAGTTAAAGACGGTTCTCAGCCGCAATGTGGGTGCTGGGGATCGAACCTGGGTCCTCTGCAAGAGCAGTCAGCACTCTTAACCGCTAGGCCATCTATCCAGCCCCAACATTTTAAACTTAAACTTGTACTCCTCCTAATTCTGAAGATCAATTACCATTACTTTATTGTCCCCTCATTCTTTTAATAAAGGACAGCTTTTTTTTTCTCTTACTGAATAAAGATTTTTCTTTCTGGACTAATGACTCTAGAGTTTACTGTAGGGTTCTTCTCACTGTATTAACTTAGATTCCCTTTCAGTATTAATATGTCTTTCATAGTATTAGGCTTTCTTGTAGTTCTGGAGATCCATCACTTACAGGATATGAAAAGAATTAATTGGGCCTGGTATGGAGGTCCTAGTACTTGGGAGAGAGAAGCAGGCAGATACATGTGAGATCAAGCCCAGCCTGGTCTACAAAGTGAGTTCCAGAACAATTGGGGCTACAGGAAGACCCTGTCTCAAGCAAAAAATATTAATTTATAACTCTATTTCCAGATTTCTGAATGAGTATTTGGGTAAGAGAATCATAGAGAGTAGTAGGGAAGGTTGGACATCCCTACTACTCTGGCACAGAGTAGAATCTACATCTTCTTGGGATTGTTTGCTGTCAGTTTACTTCAGCTTTAGTTTGCCTGTCACATAAAGATTCCTAATCTCTCCTCCTTTCCTCCCTTCCCTTCTTTCAAGGATGGTTTTGCACTTATTTTTGTTTGTTTGCTGTGCCCATTATTTATGTGTTAATAGTACTACATTGACACTACTGTAGCTGGAAGTTTTCTATAATTCAATATTTTTATTTTTTTTATTTTTAATTTTAATTTTTTTTTTTGGTCTTTTTGAAACAGGGTCTCCCTGTAGCCCCAGCTGTCCTGGAACTCACTCTGTAGACCAGACTGGCCTTGAACTCACAAAAAACCACCTGCCTTTGCCTCCCAAGTGCTAGGATTAAAGGCATGCATCACCATGCCTGGCATAATTCAATACTTTTTAATGAGTGTGTGTGTGTGTGTGTGTGTGTGTGCACGTGCATATCTGTTCATATATACATGTGGAGGACAGAGGGCAACCTCAGGTGTCATCCTTAGGAACAGTATTCATTTTCTTTGAGACAAAGTCTCATATTGGCCTGGAGCTCATCAATTAGGCTAGACTAGCTGGTCAGTAACCCCAGGACTGGGATTGTATTTGCTGCCATAGCCCCAGAATTTTACATGCGTTCTAGGGACTGAACTCACATGTTCAACCTTGCTAGGAAAGTACTTTACTGGCTGAACCATACCCCTAGCTCAATGTAATATATATATATATATATATATATATATATCTT